>VDFB02115278.1:162862-188860 GCA_007258455.2 Sequoia sempervirens | reverse complement strand
TAGATAGGAAGATTAATAAAATTCTATAAGCTAAACATTAACAGGTATAGATTTATCTCAGTGGAGATGGACAACTCTCTATATCTTCTCCATAATACTATCTACATTTCTACATATTTAAAGCACATCTTGAGATGTCCCTAGATCTCACTGTTCTCAGATTGACAAAAATTCAAATGCCAAGAGTTTTGAGGTGGGTAATGTATTGAATTAGCAAATACAAAACAATGTGTCGAATTATCAAGTGCAAATATAAACCCTGCCAGGACAATGTGTCGTAGACTTGGCTACAACTCCAAATTTCCTTTACCCAAGTGGTCCATAGTACTTTTCAATTTAAACCGTAAATAAAAGGGTTCCTCACCTTCAAATGTGGAGTAGGCATATTTTGGTTTGAATACTTACCGTAAAAGACCCCCAAATAAGATTTTTCAGCTAAAATAAGAGCCTCTTGTGGATCTTTTATGAGAGTTTAAAACACTTGTAGTTTGAAAGGATAGAATCCACAATTTGAGTTCTTCCTTGTTTACAATCTGCGTCCACCGTTGAATATGTCGCCACAAATCCCAAGTGGTGTGAAGGGCAAGGGTCTGTCACGGCTCAATGCTAAATGCCTTTCTTTCTTGCTTCGTCTGTCTTACCCTGTCTTCCCACTAGTATTAGTCACAGCTCATGTATTTCAGAAGCTTTGCCATGATTGTAAATAAGAGCTCAAATTGTGTACAATGCGTACTATGCGGAGAGATCTAGTTTGGCAAAGTATCTATACTTCGAACTTCCATATGTATGCCTGGAGCAACAGTGGAGTGTGATTTGAAAAAGGGCTAGTTCCATATCAAATTGAAATGGGTTTATTTCATGTTGATATTTACATGGAAATTGGACAAGATATAATTTGAGAAATAATGTGAAACTATTATAGTGGAGGTCTTATATGTAAATCTGATATTAATCTTTTAATAATTAGTTACAATGAAATATTGTGTAAATATAAATCAGCGATAAGAAAAAAAACTAGCAAATCATATTAACATTGGATTTATTGGCAATGAAATAGGCCAAAATCATATATGATTTCATTAAAATGATACATAGCAAAAACTAAAACTCCATGCTCTTGGAGAGCATTGACGAATGAATCTTCAAATAGAAAACATAACTACAAAGACATTTTTGACTCATAACTCTTTGATGACTCATGTCCTTAAGTTTATTGCTTTATTTTCGAGCCAACTAATTCATGTGGATCTCATCCATTATGACAAGCTTATCCACTCCTTCCTCTAGTGCATAGAATTCAAAATGTACTTTAAATAAGTCGAAAGTATGAATTATCAACTTGCAATCTTGGGTGGACTATTTATTAATGAAATAATATATATTTAATATTTATATGTTATTAATAATATTTATATCATATAAATATTAAAATCTTTAAATCTTTAAATTTATTAATATATATGTGTGTAATAAATTTAATTAATTTAAATTATTTTTTAATTTTTTAATCTAAAAATATATATATAAAATATCTAGATTTTATATTAATAATAGTAAGATAAACATATACATCATTGTAATCATGTATCAGATTCTTTGGGCTATATCCATTGTTAAGCAAAATGCAGAGCCCTAACTACTTTTTACATCATATACAACATTTGTTTTTCCTCCTTATACAGGGATATACAAAATTGGTAGCAAGATATATCAAAAAAGGCTATAGCAATGATCAACTTTCATTATCACGAACCATGTGGCTACTGTCTTCTTCACCACCTTCATCATCCTCTCTTGTCGGCCCAGTAACTGAGAAGGTGTCCTCATCCTAGCGGGCATGTTAGGCATGCTAACAGGGGCCCCTGTGCCTTACATTCCTATTTCCTCTTGCCTGATTAAAGGCTCTCTAGAATTCCCTAAACGCTCGAAGAAAGATATTAGTCTCTCTGTCATTAAGCCTGCACGCATGCCCATATTTGATTTCATCCTAGATGATGTTTATCGATCCATCCCTTCAGAGGTCAACAAATTTATCGAGAGAAAGTACAATATGGAGTGACACCTGCAAGACAAAAAAGATATATGTGAGTCTTTTATTTGAATCAGTAAGAACCCTCCAGTGGCCCTTGAACTTGTCATCATTCCTTGCTTTCCATATATGCCAAAGGATTTTGTTAGTCAAGCAATTCCAAAACAATTTAAAACCTTTGCTCTATTTTAAATCACATAGAAGAATTGAATTCCAGTCTATACTGTTATCATCTAACCAAATGTTCAAATCATGAAAAAACATGTTCCATATTTCTTTTGCATAAAAACACTCAAATAAAATATGAACCATAGATTTAGGAGTGCGACAAACAGAACAGATCTAAATATCATTAGTGTTGGATTTAAAGGGAAGCCTTTGGAGAAGGGTAAGCCACCTAAAAGAAGCCTTCTTAGGCCAACATAGTTATGCCAGACCTTCGCAAGGATTTTTGTTTGTCCAACTGGTGTCCGGGAGAGATGTTTCCCAACAAAGGTTGAGATGCTTGAAAACAACATCATTCGAACTTAGCTCTTTGTAAATTGTTTTGGTTTTGAGGTTGACCACTTCACCCCCATCCTTTCACACATGGTCCCGAGTAGGGTTAAGGGTGAGTGTTGCACCTGAGGGGAACATAGCCCTTGAGTAGGTCGCAACCATGGTAGAGTGGGTTCTTGCCATAGAGTGGGGGAGAACAAACTCAACACCCAAGGCCTCCAAGCTTTTGAGGTTCCCATTACTAAGAATATCACTGAACACTTTAATGCCCGCTTTAAACCATTTTTTTGGATAGCAGCTCTGAAGGAGAGCTAAGGGTTTACCATTTTGGTAGAGATTCCACCAAATAGAACATAAGCTTTGGCACTTGGAATTGCTAAGAGTTATATTGCAATTTTTGAGATGGGCATTGTGTTTGGTGAACTCCCAAGCCTTCCAAAGACTCTTATAAACCAAGGATCCAGACAGAATCATGGGGTGACTGTTGATCAAAATATCACATAGGGGCAGGTCCTTCCAAGCTTTGGCCTATTTGGGAACCGCATTTTGAATGTTGTTTCTGACCAAAACCTTCCAAGGTTCACCTCCATCCAAAGATTTTACAACCCATTTAGATGCTAGAGCAATGCCTTGGAGTCTCAAGTCCTTCAACCCCAAGCCACACTACAACTTGTCAAGATGCCACCACTCCCAATTTACTACATGTTTTTCCCTCTTCCCTTTACCATCTGACCATAGGAAGACTCTAATTCTTTTTTGAATTTCATTAATTTAGTAGCTACAGAACTAGACGGAGGTAAAATATATGTTGTAAGAAGATAATATTTTTTGACAAACTTGAATCCTTCCTGCTAACGAAAGATAATGCTTGTTCCACTTTTCCAGTTTCTTCTCAATCTTTTCATTTATCCATTTTCGCATCTCTTTGAGGTTAGGACTGACAGCGAAGGTTATCCCTAGATATCTCACCTGCATATTGGGGTCTCCCCATTGAAATTTGAAGCCCTTTATCCACTCCGAAGGGAATTCCTCCTACCTGAGAGCTATTGACTTGGAGTTGGAGATTCTTGCTCCTGAAGCTAAACAAAATAGCTCGAGTTTTACCATTAGGGATTCCATGTCGCTTCTGTCAAGGTCAATGAACAAGGCGTTGTCATCCACGAATTGGACATTGATTAGTTCATTATTGTCAGGTGGTCTAATTCCTCTTATTCTTGGGGAGAGTGTTGGGTCCCTCAAAAGAAAATGCAAAGCATTTGAGGCAATAACAAACAACACAGGGGCCAAGGGGCACCCTTGCTGGATAGACCTCTCTAGCTATACCTCTTCTGAGAATTCCCCATTCACTTCAATATGGGTGGAAGCATCTTTTAACAACGTATTCACCATCTTGTAGAAACCTACAAGGAACCCAAACGCTTTAAGGACAACCCTTAGGAAAGACCACTCCACCTTGTCATAGGCCTTTTCAAAGTCTAGGAGTAGCATTGTAACCTTCTGGTTGGTTACCTTTGCCCACTCCATGGCTTCCCAGCTTGTTATGAGGTTTTCCAATATGTAGTGCCCTTTGATGAAGCCAATTTGAGTGGAGCTCACAAACTTTGGCAATAGATTGACCAACCTTAAAGCAAGCACTTTGGCATTTATCTTGTATGAGACATTTAAAAGAGTGATTGGCCTTCAATTTTTCACCAGGTTCTTGTCCCCCCCTTTTGGCAGGAGTTTGATGATACCCTTATTAATGGATTTTCCTAGAGAGCCATAGTTAATGGACTCCTCATAAAATTGTAGAAGATATTCATAGATCCAATTAGAGAAACATTTATAGAATTCAACGAGTAGCCCATCCCAGCCTGGTGACTTGTCATTATTCATAGAGGTAATGGTCATTCAGGTTTCCTCCTTAATCAATTTTGTAAAGAGGGAGGCAACATCTTCATTAGAGATCTTTTTAGGGGTGATGATTTCTATAAAGCTTCTTGCCTCACACCTATCATTCCCCCCTCCTTCAGAGGAGAAAAGATTCTTGAAAAAACATGGAATTGATTAAAGATGTCTTCTTGAGAACTGAGAAGATTTTCACCATCCCAAATTTGCCGAACCTGCTCCTTTATGTTTTTCTCTCTTAGGAATTTAAAGAAGAATTTAGACCCTTTGTCACTGGCTTTTAACCATTTAACTTTAGATTGGACCCTCATCCCTTTGATTTTTCAGGCCTAAATCCTTCTCAGGTTGTCTTTCGCCCTCACCAAATCTTTCCCCAAGGCAATGTCGCCCGAGGCCTTTTGAAGTTTGGACTCAACCTCAAATAAGCAATTCTAAAGATCATTCTCTAGTTTCCTGTTGTCTAGTGCCTTCTTATTCCCTACTATCTGGAAGAGAATCCTCCAAGAATCTACATTAGTGTTCCATCTCTCAATGGCTATGGTATCTTTGAGCATCCATTTATTTATTTCCTTGATTGAGGAGATGACCTCCTTGCAATCAACATCTTCAAGAAGCATGGTGTTGAGCATAAAAGCCCGATTCTTGGTTGTTTTCATGGGTTTGTCTTGACAAAATGCAAGGTCAACTTTGATAAGGTGATGATCAGAAAGGGTGTAGGGGTGGACACATACTTTGACACCTTTTTCATTGGGAATGAAATTGAAAAAGTCCTTACTAGCATAGAACATGTCCAGCCTGGAATAAATTCTACAATTACCTTTTTGAGCATTGCACCAGATAAACCAAATATCCTTGCACTCCTTTTTACAATTCTCTATGGGGTCAATTAGGTTGAACTTGTGCTTTAATCTGAGCCAAAAATTCTTTTCATTTCCTTTCTAAGACATGTCAATTCCTCCCCATTTGTCTTCAAAATGTTCAACCATGTTAAAATCTCCTCCAAGCACCCAGGGGATTGTTGGAAGGTTAGCAAGCCATTGCCATAGGGATATTCTATCCATGTAGTCATTAGGAGCATAAAATGAGCATACTCCAAATTCCTTATCATCATTTTTCAATGTCACCCACACAACTCTGTTGCATGGGGAACACCCAGATCCAGTTATGAATTGATTCCACTGATTGGCAATTAGAATGGCTTCCCCCCCTGCCCCTTTCATGTGCAGTGGAGAATGAGCAAGCCTCATTCCAAAAAACTTGAGGTTGGTTTTGAGAGAAAAGACGGTGGCCTTGGTTTCCTGTAGAAGCACAATGTCTTTGTTTTTTTCCAGATTTAGGAATCTTCTTATTATATATTTTATGTCAGGGGACTCAAGTTTCCTAACATTCCAAGAGACAAATTTAAGCTTCATCATCACCTGTCATGGGGTTGTCACTGTGGTCACTCCTAAAATGTTCAAAACACTTGGGTAGCTTCTCTTCCACCTCCCATTTTTTGGCTATGGGAGATTGGATCACCACACTCCTTTTCTTCCTTTTTCTCAATGTGCTCGCTCCTTTGCTAGGGGCCATTGACCCTTTGTTTTTCCTTGGTCTTCCCGAACCATTCTTTGGTTTAGGTGCTACTTCCAACTGCTCCAACATGACATTCTCATCATCATTTACCCCCATAACCTCGGGGTCCTCATTTTTTAGGTTTCCTAAGGGAGTGCTTGAGGGACCCTCAATCCCCTTGAAGTTTATCTTAGGGGGAGGGAAACTAGTGGCCAACTCAAAACCAGCCGACTGGCCAGTGGCGGTGGTGGGGGAGTTAGTCTGAACAAAGGACACCGAAGGATCACTCAAAGGGGGAGGAATAAGGTTGTTCCCCATTTGGGGGACCGCCGAATGGGAATTGGAATCATTTACATCCATAGCAAAATTAGCTCCCAACGCCTTTGAGGGGTCCCTAGGGCCCTCGTTCAAATTATCAACTCCAACACCTTCTCAACTCAGAGGGACCTTTTCAAAAGAAAATTAGTTACATTTTCTCCTTATTTGATATTTAGAAACTTTTGGGCCTGTATCCGGCATGCCCAATGAATTTTTGATTTTTTGCTTTAGGTTTTTTAAGACAATTTGTTGAGCATTGATTCTTTCTAACAATAAAACATCCTCGGTCACCTGTTGGGTCGACAAAGGTCTAGGAGATGGCTGAGCCTTAAGAATTTCTTCCATTTCGCCACCCAATAGGTCTGGAACATTGTCCTCAAGGGACTCAAAGGGGTTGTTGAGGGCCACATCATCCCCGTCGTTGTGTGGAGGGAGGTCTTTGAAAAAACCTCCAATAATGGAGGACGTCTCACCTACACCATCCTGCATAGGAGACCTAATGCCATTTCCCAACCCACCCTCTTTGCCACCATCCGGTCAGGTCTCATGGGGTTCCCCCATTTTACCCACCCCCAATGATGTAGGCATGGAATTGTGACCGCCATTGTTAGGAGCCCCACTTTCAGGCTAACGAGACCCCGTGGAAGCTTTGTTTTCTTGAATAATGGGGCAATTTCTTCTCAAGTGACCTTCCTTTCTACAACGGAAGTAGGCATTGATCCCACCCAAGATTTCTAGCAGGCAAGACGAAGAACCAAACTCTTCAACAATGTTAATGGAATTGGGGAACTCGATGCTGAGGCTAAGAGAGACCAGGACCCGTGCATCAAGATTCAATAGAGTAGCCTTGGTTTCCTCAACCCTAAAATATCTAGATTATATAATTATAGGGTCAAAATAACTTTTCCAACTACAAGAATAATCTTAATATAAATTATGTTCTCCAAAATACATTGGTGATAATCATTAAATTTTTAATATTAACGTATGAAGAAATACATTCCTAATATTTGCATAATAACATCTTCATTAAATTTAGAGCTAAATACTTGTACATTTAATTTATTTTTTCATATTTACTTAACCTTTTTATTACAATAATAAATGTTTTTATTTAATTTATTAACCTAATATTTATAAAAGTTGCACCCATTTTTACACAAAAGAAAATATAAAAGAAATCTCCTTGAATTGTAATGAACTTGGCAAGGAGAAGCAAAGAATAAAAATAATCTTGTTACATTAGCATTACATCATTATTCAAGTAGCATATTACATTCTTGCAAACTATTTTTCTCCACCTTGGTTCATCGTTGAACATGAATCGATACATTTAAGGGTTTGACTAAGGAGAACATGCCCATCACAATTCAATAGCTTTCTTAAAGGTGTTTTATAAACAACACATGTTCCCTATCAAATTTAGAGCACATACATAGAGACAAACATGTTTCAAACAATATAATTTAGGAGATCAAGTGTGTTAGTTACAAATTTAGATCCACACTTCAAGTTCAAGTCCACATGCATAGAGATCACTTAGATGACATTAGAAATGAACCAAAATAGTACACAATCAAACTCATTAATTGGTGATAATCATTAAATTTTAAATTATAACGTATAAAGAAATGTATTCCTAATATTTGTATAATAACATCTTCATTAAATTTAGAGCTAAATACTTGCATATTTAATTTTTTTTTCTTATTTACTTAACCTTTTATTACAATAAATTATATGTTTTTATTTAATTAGTTAATCTAATATTTATGAAAGGTGCACCCTTTTTTTTGTTATCCACAAGGTATCCTCAGCGACTCAAGTCGCGCGGTAAACAACACACGCCCCAAGTGTGCGCGGTGGGGTAAGTCACGGGCTAGGGAGTCGAACCCAAGACCTCAGGGAGCAAACCTGAGACTTAGACCAACTCCGCTAACACGCGGGGGCTAAAGGTGCACCCATTTTTACACAAAAGAAAATTATAAAATAAATCTCCTTACATTGTGATACCAAACTTATTTGACTTTATAAAATTACTTATGTATAAAGAAATATATTGTAAAAGTATGGGTAAGTTTTTACATGTAGATTTATAAAATTATTTGTTTATAAAAATATAAAAAACACAATAAAAATATTTTTTTTAATTTTTATTTTATAGAAATATATTGAATAAATATTTATTTATAAAAATAATAAAACATGCAACATAAAAATAAAATATTTTTTAAATTTTTTATGAGAATTGGTAAAGACTTGTTTGAGTAGAAAATAAATAGAAATAAATCTTTCTAAAAGACCCCAATATACTCAAAACACTAAGCTATAAATATAAATTCCTCTATAATATCATTCAATCTCAATCTTTCATGTAATTAGATGTCAAGTCCTATAAGATAATCATGGGTTTGGTCTAAATTTCCAACCCTTTTGCAACACATGAAATGAATAATCTCTTGGGCTTCAGGGTGTTCAACTTATTTATTTGATATGTAACTTATGAAAATTTATCTTCGAACAAATTATCCCTCATTGAAACATATCGTGCGTGTGGTTATAATTGCATGACTTGTTGATCTAGGAGGATCTACAAATCATAATTCTCATTATAATTTAACCTTAACCCTAACTTATTTAACCCTAATCCAAATTGAACCGATTGAACCCTAACCCTAATTGAACTATAACGTTAACTTTGAACCCTAAATAAATTATAACCCTAACTAAACCTTGATTTGAACCCTAATAGTAACCCTAGTTGAACTTAAATTAAATCACACCCCTAATTGAAATTTAATCCTTACCCTTACCCTAACCCTATTTGATCCCCAGTCCTAACCCTAACCCTAACCCAAGTGAATAGTAACTCTAATTAATTATGCAGAAGATTTTTGGAAAAAACTGTGTGTAATTTTTATATCATCAACGTTTCGGATCATACTCCATGATCCATCATCAGGATGATCAGCAGAAGAGAGAGACAAAATGTAGTATGATCCGAAACGTTGATGATATAAAAATTACACACAGTTTTTTCCAAAAATCTTCTGCATAATAACATCATGGACTGTGGAAACAAAATGTTATTAACTCTAATTAAACTCAATCTTTAAGCCTAATTAAACTCTAATCCTTATTAAACCATAACCCAAATTGAACCCTAACCCTAACCCAAGTGAATAGTAACCCTAATTGAATTCAATCTTTTAGCCCAATTAAACTCTAATCCTTATTAAACCATAACCCAAATTGAACCCTAACCCTAATGTAATTGTAACCCTATCCTTAATGAATTTCTAACCCTAACCCTAATTCTAATTTACCATTTATTGAACCCTAACCCTAATTGAACTCAAACCTTAACTCTGAACCCTAATTAAATCATAACCTGAACCTTGACCTTAACCATACATGAACAATAACCATAATTGAACTCAAAATTTTAGCCTAATTAAATCCTAACCTAGAAATAATAAACATTGTTGTTCAAGAAACAAAAGGATTGTTATTAATAGGTCTGCCATACAAAGGAAAATAGTTGTTCATACAAAAAAAGGAAAAAAAAATAGTTATACATAGGTGATCAAAGGGTTTTCATATTTGACAACAACATTTCAATCATCTTTCCTCATCATTGTTAAAAAAAACCACAACTACTCTCAATTTTTCTTCACCTCCAAGAACAAAATTGTCTCGCTAGCATTTGGTAGGAACTTCACAACAACATGGCCTTGTTTAAATCTAAACTTGAATTATGGGGAATAAAACACCCTTTTTTAAAATATCGAGGCTAATACATGCAACAAAATAATTAATTAATTATTTATATAATTAAGTTGAATTTAAATTAATTATTAAATTTTGTATTATAATAAATATTAAATAGTCAATGGGGTTGTACTTAAATGGCAAGGCCATATGGTTCTCAAGATGGAGATCCATGTTCAGAACCTCAAAAGTGATATCTTAAGTTAGAATTCCAAGTGGTGGCTCTTAAGATTTCCATTGTGGCTTCTTAGTTGAATAAGTGGTTCTAAGTTGAATATGTTGAAGGGGAGGAGGTCCCCCCTTGTGACCTCCATTGGTGTGGGGCCAATCGAAATAATCCCTCCTTATCGATCAAAAAATAATAATAATAATAACTAATGAAGAATATGATTGTAAATTAAGTTAATAGTAATTATATTTGTATTATGTTAGATCCTCTTTTTTAAGAATAAAATTTATCTTATTTATTTTGGATAATTAAGTCATGCAAATTAATTGTGAAAATTTGACTTTTTAGCTTTTTAATAGGTTTCATTTTATTTGTAGCTTTTTAAGTTTGGTTTTACTTGAACTTTTAATATAAAAGTTAAAATTTTAGCTTAACAATTTTAATATAGTTTAGTAGGGTTTTCATTTTAGAAATTTAATTTATTTAAGAATTTAACTATATTTATGCTCAAATTTATAATATTTTTTCATTTATTAATATTGAGCTTATCTTTCAATTTGATATTTTTTATAATATATTAATTATATTTCTTAGGTACAATTTTATTAATATTTCAATTCTTCTAAATTATAAAATTAGTTCTACTTTTTAATTTAATATATATTTTGATGTTGCATTTAGTTTATTCTATTTTAATTTTTCATTTAAATTTAAGTTTGAAATTTTAGGCAAAATAGTGCATGATATATATATATATATATATATATATATATATATATATATATATAGAGAGAGAGAGAGAGAGAGAGAGAGAGAGAAGAGAGTCGGGAGAGAGATAGTGAGGAAGAGTTAGATAGAGTGACATAGAAAGAGATGGGTAGACATCTTTGGATTGTTGGCACACAATAGTTAATCAAATGTTTCCCTCTATATCTTTTATTTTTCTCCCATCTCCTTTCTCTCTCTATTCCTCTCTCTATAGTAGTATCTCTTTGTCTCGTTATTTATCTTTGTCTATCTCCCTCCCTCCTTACTTATATATCTCTTTGTCTCCTCTATCACTCTTTTTATATTTATCTCTTGCCCCCTCCCTCCTACTTTTCTATCTTTCCCTCTATATCTATTCTATGAACATTTCATCTCATTACAAAAGAAGGGCCCATTTCTACCATCACAAATTTGTATCAATATCAAGTTAAAATGTACAATACAACATAGCTTACCACTAAAAATTCTTTGGGAAAATTAAGTATTTGCTATATGGTATCCATCACACCTCATACCAACCTACACTAAGGTCCTTGTCAATGCATCGACTAGGAAAAACTTCACTGGGATCATTTTTTGGGTAAGAAGTGATGAAGCTTTATAACATGCTACCTACACTACTTGGACACAAATTACATGGTCCAAATTGTCAACTTGAATCTAATGGGTGGCACATGGAGCCTAAACTCAAAGTGATCAAATTATGTGGGAGCAAATTGTTTAGTAGAATTCCCTAACGATGTGTTGTCATGGCTTTCTAGGATCATAAAACATGTTGGTTAATAGAATTCCCTAGAGACATATTGTCATGGATTTCTACGATCATAAAATATGCACAAAATTTATTTGTTGAAAAGTCCTTGGAAACTTTCATGCAAATGCAATCAACTCTCAAAGTGATCAAATTATGTGGGAACAATTTTTTTAGTAGAATCCCCTAAAGATGTGTTGTCATGACTTTCTATGATCATTAAATATGCACAAAATGGATTTGTTGAAAAGTTCTTGGAAACTTTCAAGCAAACACAATTGACATGTATAAATTTAGTCTCAAAAACCTTCGCCTACCTTCTTAATTGTGCAAAAATAGGAGCTCTATAATAGGGTATGGAATCTATCTCTCCCACTACCTCCTGGTCTCTCTATTTCTTTGCATCTCTCTATATCTTTGTGTCTCTATGTGTCTCTCTATCTCCCTCTTCCCTCTTTGTATATCCCTCTCTCAAGTCCTCTCTCTTTGTTCTCAATGTATCACTCTATTTTTTCCTCTATCTCCTTACCCCTCTCTCTCTCTTACCCCCTTTATCTCTCCCTCTTTCTATCCATATCTCTCCCTCTCTATTGCAAACATAACATGAGCCTATTGGTAATGGAGCATGATTATCTTCCTCATTCATAAGTTTTGTTTCAGGCGTGTTTGGATCCCTATAAGAGGATGCATAGTTGATTTGAAGCTATCACTTCTCCATTGGGACCTTTGTTGCACAAACAACATCATTTGCTAAATGGCCTACCAATTGACCTCTACATAGTTGATTCAAAGCTATCACTTCTCCATTGAGACCTTTGTTGCACAAACAACTATCATTTGCTATATGGTCTACCAATTGACCTTTGTACTCCAAAATGTATGCAAAAAATAGACCAATTTTTTTCCTAAATGACCTCTTGCACCTCGTTGGCATACCCATTGTGTTGGTAATGGAGCATGATTATCTTCCTGATTTAGAGGTTTTGTTTCTGTTGTGTTTGGATCCTTGTAAGAGGATGCATAGTTGATTTGAAGCTCACTTCTCCATTGAGACCTTTGTTGCACAAACATCATTTGCTAAATGGCCTACCAATTGACCTCGTGTATTGTAAAATGTTTGCAAAAATAGAACAATTTTTTTCCTAATTAGCCTTCCACACCTCTAGGAAAATTCACCACTAGCTATTCACTGACGGAAAATTCATCAACGGAAAATTCATCGCCAACAATTCACTGCCATGAAAAATTCACTCCAACAATTCACCACGGCAGAAAATTAATTGCATTAATATTTTTTAATATATATTTCAAAAACTTTGATTTTGTAATGCGGTTAATTTTTCGTCACGGTTAATTGTTAGCAGTGAATTTTACTTGGCAGTGAATTTTTCATGGCAGTGAATTTTCCCATGGTGAATAGCTGACGGTGAATTTTCCGTCAGTGAATTGCTGGCCCTTCTGCATACCCATTACACACCAAGGTGCAAAAGCTATCACTTCTCCATTGAGACCTTTGTTGTACAAACACAATTTGCTAAATGGCCTAACAATTGACCTCATGTACTCCAAAATGTACACAAAAAATAGACTATTTTTTTTCCTAATTGACCTTCCACACCTCTTCCATGTACCCATTGCACATGAAGATGCGATTGCTAGTAATTATATATTGTCAAACATGGACCTGACATGTTGATGAGTTTAGTGCTCTAAACTTGGTCATCTCGAGTTTAGATTAATAATAAAGCTTCTGCTCAAAACTAGAAAATATAACAATTTAGTGTCCCCCTGTTGTAATCCTCTATCCCTGTAATTTAATGACAAGAGATAGAAGTCGGTAATATGAAGACATGGATTATTGATAAGTATAATAATTTGTGGATAATCACATGTTTGCTACAGTGAAATTGGAGGTTTTAAGTAATATACAGTTCCAAATTTCTAATTACCAAATACCATAGCGCATAATGGCATACCAAATGCGCAGTAATTATGTATCCAAATGAATAGTTTAACCCAATATAGGGGACTGCACATTATGCTTAGTTGGTTTTCTTTGATGTAACCGCAAAAATTCTATATACTACCGTACAGAATTGTCAAACTCTACCGCAACTGATTTGCACAGTTTTTTGAACATCAACTTGACCTACTTAACAGCGGCCAAAACCAGGCGACTGCTTTCTCGGCTGCCTTCTTTTCTAGGCAAAACATAGCAGACTTTCTAAATGCGGGAAAAACTTGGAAACCACATTATATAAGAAAATGGGGGGAAAACCCTGCTCCGACGCATTTAACTCAAAAAAATCGGAGAATATGGTTAAAAATTGAGGCCAACGGTTTTAATTAAAAATCGTGTTGTTTGGGGGTAAAAATTGGGAATTTCATCGTATCGATTTTGGCGATTTTTTCCCGATTTATGCTTCTTTATGAAGCTAGTCGACTGAAAGTGAAAAATAGCCCATAGTGATATACTTTAAATTAAATTTATTCTCTATCCGGAACAAAACCTTTGAATTAGGAAGATAATTAGGTTCCATTATCAATAAACAAATGTTATGTTTATGATAGGGATGTTGAAAATAGTAGCTCAGAGGTGTCTCCAGCCTGAGACCGTGTCACCCAGGCTGGAGTGGTTGTGGAGATAGACATCTCCATTTTCTTGTTTTGTATCTTCCTTATCTACAACACACTTGCCAAGTTTGGCAAATTTCCTTTTTAGCAAACAACTTTGCTTTGTTTCTAAGTTAATCTCTACTCCATCGTGGTGAATGAGAGGTTATAAAAAGAAGATAGATGTGGGTGTTGGAGATATACAGATGAATTTTTTTTTGTAGGAAAGACACAAGAGAAAGGGAGATTGTGGTGAACAGAAGGAGGAGTTGAAATATTATCCAAGATTGTAGTTTTGCTGTGGATGCCAAGTTCTGACAGTAATTGTAAATTTATTCTTTTTTGTTATAGTAAAATCTTTCATTGAATGTTGGTTTTTCCCCAGGGTTAGGGGTTTTCCAAGGTAAATCACTGTGTCAAAGTGTGATTGGTTTTCTCTAATTTTTGTTGCGTTCAATATTTTTAGTGAATGGTGTTGTGCATCCTTTAGTTCTTGGTTTCAGTCATTTGATTTTTGTTATTCAAATTTCTGAGTTTAAACAATAGTGAATTTATTGTTGGGTTTCACAACACCAATAGGGGAGATGTATTTTTCGCATGGTATCATAGCAAATACTCTGAAAGAGAAAACTAGGGCTTAATCACACAAGTGCAAATTTTGATTTTCTTTTTGTGTTCAGGGAGGTTTAAGTTCAAAGGTTTCAGTAATGGCAGCAACCGGATTAAAAAATTTAAACAAACTTGAGGGGGCTTCAAACTTTAGCGTATGGAAAGCAAGAATTCTTTTGTTACTGGAGGAGAATGGTCTAAAGGAATACGCAACCACTATCGTTTCTATTTCGACATATGTTACGCTATTGGCGACCTACCAAAAAGAAGATGCCAAAGCTAGATGTATTGTTATGGATGGGGTCAAGGATCACATTGTTCCTCATATTGCAGATTTAGACACCTGCAAAAAGATGTATGATGCCATACTCAACCTATACCAAAGTTCAAATTTGAACAGGTAGTTGATTCTCAGGGATAAGCTGAGAAACACCAGAATGAAGAAAGGGGAGAGCGTTGTGGACTACCTTACTACGATTAGAACAGTAAAAGATGAGCTGGTAACTGTTGGGGTAGCAATACCAAATGATGAGGTTGTTAGGATTGTATTTGCAGGATTCACAAAAGAATGGGAAATCTTTGTCAAAGTGGTATCCAGACAAGGTATTCCTGATTGGGATCGTTTGTGGACTGATTTCACTTAGGAAGAGTTACGTATGAGTTATGTTAATGGAAGCAACAACAGTGGTCGTAAGGGTGAGGTAGAAGAGAATGTTGCTCTTGCCAGCAAAGGAAAAGCTGAGAAAGGCTCAAGCAGTGAGTCTACCTCAAAAGGGGACAAGAAGAAAAAGAAAGACCTAAGCAAAATTAAATGTTATGGTTGTGATTGGCTAGGACATAATGCCAGTCAATGTCTGAATTAAAAGAGAGGAGACAAGAAGAAGAAGCAGACAATAGCTTCAACAAATGTTGATGAGCTATCCTCTAGACTAGAAAATGAGTTTGATCTTCTAAACTGCTTATCTAGCTCGAGCACTACAGGGTTCTAGTATATTGATAATGGTGCATCATGCCATATGACAAGATTTAGAGAAAAATTATCCAACTATAAAGCAAAAGAAATAGGCTTCCAGATAAAAATGGGAAACAAGTCCACATGCACTCCAATTGGGAGAGGGATTTTTTCATTTTAGAGGGAGTCAAGTAGTGATATTAAGATCACAAATGTATTGCATGTGCCAGGGATGTGTATGAATCTGATTTGAGTATCTTCCCTTGAAGACAAAGGGTACATCATACTCTTTAAGGGACAAAAGGTGTATTTAAAACACAAGGACTAGAAGAAGGAAAAGCAGATTGGGGTTAGAAGTGACAATTTATACACGTTGCAGTTTGAAACTCCAAAGGCACTAGTGAGTAGTGACAACATTAGGGAAATAGGAGAGTTATGGCATAGACGGATGAATTATATACACCATGGGTCATTGAAATTGCTCAGAGAAACCATGATAGGAATTCCAGAGTTGAGTGCAGAGCACGATGACGTGTGTAAAGGATGTGCACTAGGGAAATTTTCAAAGGCAACCTTTCCTAAAAGTGACAAGAGAAGTAAAGGTGTTCTTGATTTGATACATTATGATATTTGTGGTCCCATGTCTACTCAGTCTTTGAGGGGTTATGAGTATTACATAACCTTCATTGATGATTTCTCTAGGAAGACTTGGATATATTTCTTGAAGGCCAAAGATGAGGTCTTTAGTCACTTCCAAGAATTCAAAGCTCTTATGGAGAATATGATAGGCAGGAAGATCAAGGTTCTTTAGATAGACAACGGGGGTGAGTATAAAAGAAAATCCCTCTAGGAGTTATGTACCAGAGAAGGAATCAAGAGAGAGTGGACTGTTCCATACAACCCACAACAAAACGGGGTTGTTGAGTGTAAGAATAGGGCAATTGTTGAAGCAGCCAGGGCCATGCTATTTGATCAGGATCTACCTAAGTATCTTTGGGCAGAGGCTTGGAACACAACAATCTATATTCAGAATAGAGTACCTCATAATATTTTGGGGAAAATGACACCAAAAGAAGCCTTTACAAGGGAGAAGCCCGAGGTTGGGCATTTTAGGATTTTTGGCAGTATAGCATACTGTCACGTACCATTAGAGAAATGAACCAAGTTAGATTCGACTGTAGAGAAAGGTTTCTTTGTTGGGTACAACAAAACCTCCAAGGAATACAAGATCTTTATTCCAGGGAAGAGGAGGATCATAGTGAGATGTGATGTGAAGTTTCTGGAGGAGAAAACCTTCAAAAAATCTCAATATTTGCCAACAGTTGAGCAGAGTCAGCAAATTGAAGCTCCAAAAGTGGATCAGGAGTCTCGGGTATAGGGCACTATGATAGGAACAAATGCAGATACAGGTACCTTGGGAGAGTTGAATTGATAGGATCAAGAGCAACAAAATAAGGAACAACAAGCTCCATCTATTGGTGTATCTCCTAATGGCAAGAGAAGGACTAGCCAAGTGGAAACTCAGATTGCGCGAGATGCTCAAGAGTTTATGGGAGCTCCTAGAACGAGTGGCAGGAAGAGGAGACCACCAACTAAATATTTAGATTATGTGGCATTAATAAATGATAACATTGATAGTGAGCCTTCCAGTTATCAGGATGTTGCACAACAACAAGTTTGGCAGGATGCCATGGTGGAGGAGTACAACTCTATCATGAAGAACGATGTATAGGAGGTAGTACCAAGGCCTATAGATAAGGAAGTGGTTGGTTCTCGTTGGATCTATAAGATCAATTATGCTACAGATGGTAGCATAGAGAAATACAAAGTCAGGTTCATGGCCAAGGGGTTCTCTCAGAACGAGGGAATCGACTATGACGAGACATTCACTCTAGTGGCCAGATATACCTCCATACAAGCTGTGATCTCATTAGCAGCACAAATGGGATGGTAGATCCATCAGATGGATGTCAAGACAAATTTTCTAAACAAAATCATAGAGGAGGAGGTGTACATTGAACAACTGGAAGGTTTTGTGGCACATGGGAGTGACTCTCATGTTTGCAGGTTAAAGAAAACACTATACAGACTTAAGAAGGCACCTAGAGTGTGGTATGAGCGCATAGATAGCTACTTGCAGAGCATGTGATTCATGAAGAGTGAAGCGGACTCCAACCTTTACTATCTCATGGTGGGAGGTGAACCACTCATTCTATTTTTGTATGTGGATGATTTATTTATGACTGGTTCACTGAGGCTCATAGAGGACTGCAAGAGGGACCTAGCAGCAAAGTTTGAGATGAAGGATTTGGGGTTGATGCACTATTTTCTGGGACTAGAGGTGTGGCAGACAGAGGGAGAGATTTTCCTTGGTCGAGGGAAATATGCTATGAAAATCTTGAAGCAATTTAGAATGTTGGATTGTAGACCCATGTCTACACCGATGGTTACAAATTGGCGAAAGATAAATGCATCAAAGCAGGAGGCAGTAGACCCCACCTTGTATAGACAACTTATTGGGTCATTGATGTATCTGGTCAATACAAGACCGGACATTTTCTATGTAGTCAACTCTCTTAGTCAGTTCATGGTAGAGCCAAAGAGAGTACATTAGACAACAACAAAGCATGTGTTGAGGTATCTACGTGGTACAGTTGAGTATGGGTTGAGATATACTCGGGGTAATGGTGTCAGATTGATTGGCTACACTAATGCAGACTGGGTAGGTAATGTAATATACATGAAAAGTACTTCGGGGTGTTGTTTCAACATGGGATCACAGTTTGTCTCTTGGTATAACAGGAAACATAAGTTTGTTGCATTAAGCTCTATAGAAGCAAAGTACATGGCAGCGAGCATGGCAACATGTGAGGCCTTATGGCTTTGAAATATGTTAGTGGCATTGTTTGGTTAGGAGCTAGAATCGACCATCATTCACTATGATAATCAGAGTTGCATAAAACTCTGAGAATCCTAAGTTTCATGATAGGTTGAAACATATTGACATTAGATATCACTTTATCAGGGATTATGTATAGCATGGATTAGTTCGACTACAGTATATATCTACAGATGAGTAGGTTGCAGACATCTTAACAAAGGCCTTGATGAAAAGAAAATTTGTCTTCTTCAGGGACAAGTTAGGTGTAGTAGAGAACACCTTCCTCGCTAAGAGGGAGTGTTGAAAATAGTAGCTTGGAGGTGTCTCCAGCCTGGAACCATGTCGTCACCTAGGCTGAAGCGGTTGTGGAGATAAACATCTCCAGTTTTCCTTTTTTTTATCTTCTTTATCTACAATGCACTTGCTAAGTTTGGAAAATTTCCTTTTTAGCAAACAACTTTTCTTTGTTTCTAAGTTAATCCCTACTCCACCGTAGGTGAATGAGAGATTATAAAAAGGAGATCGATGTGAGTGTTGGTGATATACAAATGAAGTTTTTTTGCAGGAATGACACAAGAGAAAGGGAGATTGGGGTGAACAGAAGGAGGAGTTGAAATATTATCCAGGATTGTAGTTTTGTTGTGGATGCGAAGTTCTTGCAATTATTGTAAATTTATTCTTTTCTGTTATAATAAAATCTCTCATTGAATGTTGGTTTTTCCCCAGAGTTAGGGGTTTTCTAGGGTAAATCACTATGTCAAAGTGTGATTGGTTTTCTCTAATTTCTGTTGTGTTCAATATTTTTTAGTGAATGGTGTTGTGCATGCTTTAGTTCTTTGTTTCAGTCATTTGATTTCTGTTATTCAAATTTCGAGTTTAAACAATAATTGAATTTATTGTTGGCTTCACAACACCAATAGGGAGATGTATTTTCTAGGAGAGAAGGAGAGAGGATGGATAGAGGAGAGATAGAGAGGAAGAAATAAAGAGATATAGAGGTAGAGGGAGAGGGAGAGCTAGAGAGAGATATCAATAGTGAGATGGAGTGATAGAGAGAGATATATAAGGAGATATAGAGAGAGGGGGAGAGGAAGAGAGATAAAGAGACAGATAGAGAGACAAATAGACAGAGGTAGGATAAAAAGATAGATAGGGGGATACAGAGGGAGTGAGGGAGGGAGAGATGGGAAGAGATAGAGAGAGGGGGTAGATAGAGGGAGGGAGGGAGAGAAAGGGAGAGAGATGGAGGAGAGAGATAAAATTTCAAGGTATAATTATTGTACAATATTTATTTTTATAATTAAAAAAATATAATTATAAATTGAACTACTTCTAATAGCTTTTATTTATTATCGTAATTTCAAAAAATAGACATAAATAATTAAAATAATTTCAATTTTAAATCTAAATTAGAAACTAAAATAGAGTAAATAATTAAATATATATATTTTAAAATTTAGTTGAAAGAAAATATGTATAACAAGTATAACTAATATAAAACAATATTAGCAATAATAAAAAGATAAACCCAGTACAATTATAGCTAATATAAAAATATTGTATTTATATATTTGTAATATTATATTATCTTATTAAATGATATATTTAAATTTAATATATAATATGTTTAATATACTTATAATAGAATATGTGTAAACATATGCAATTATGTTTATTTTATAAATTGAAATATGTTTCTTATTATATAGTATTTAATATAATGTAAATTAATAAATTATTGTATTGTAAAATTATATAGTTAATATTTATGTATATTTAAATATTTATTATTCATTTTGTAAATGTAATATAATATAATATATTTATATTTATTATTATATAATATTGAATAGAATGTAAATTAAAAAATAATATTTTAAAAAAATATTATATTTATGTATATTTATTATTTAAGTATATATTTATTTATAATGATACATTTTTTATGAGTTCAAAGTTGTATACAATAATAAATGTAATTATATTATCTCTAATTTAATTTGTACTTTAAGCCTGAACGGGTAGTAGAGTTAGCTTGGGCAGTGGGTTTGCTCCCCATTGGTTTTGGGTTCAACTCTGTTCTCGAGTTTAAGAGGCGAGACTTCTTGCAGTGGAGGATCTCACTCGCAGGGGACTAGTCTTGCCCTAGCTCACCTCAAGTACCCCTATTGTATCCAAAAAAATAATAATTTGTACTTTAATAATTTACATTATCTACAAATAATAATTTATGTTATATCAAAAAAATTATATAATAATAAATAATTATTATAAATATAACTATAATTATAAATTATAAATATAATATATTTATAAATATAACTATACTATTTTTTTTTTTAAATTACATTATATAAAATATAAAATATACTATTATAATTTATATTATATAAAATATTATTTAATTTAAAAGCATTTTAACTTCCACATAGAAATTGAAAATAGTAGCATTGCCTTCCCTATTAAGGGTAAATTTCTGTATTATTAAAGAAGAAATGTGTTACTTAGAAATTCCCACTCAATCTATGAAATATTCTTTCTGTTCAAGGTTTTGATTTTTATTCGTAAAATTTTTATCCACATCGTCATGAAATCGAACCATCCTTCTTAGTGACATTCACTGAACAAATAAGATAGGAGCGAAAAACCCTTGAAAAGCATTAGGACTAATTAAAAGATGGCAAATGGTGAATGTAAAAGATGGCAAACGGTGAATGTAAAAGATAGGGAACGATCACGATCAGTCTGATCATCTTGCTTGCCTTGTCTGTGATTATACACCGTCGATGGAGAAAATAAGTTTGGTGAAGTTCAAATAGGTAACGCCTTCGGCATAATTACGGAGAGGAGATATTAGTACTATGTAGTTGCTTTAATAAACGAAAGAGGATGATGTGTACAATCAATGAAATAGCAATGTAGTGTATTTAAGGATAGACGTGGCACAAAGTTATTTTAGGATGTTTCTTCCAATCCATGAAGTACCAATGCCCTTTCTTAAGAAAGTGTAATATAATAGAAGGTGTTGGTTTTCTTTTCCACAATAGGGTATTCATCTATGGTAAAACATTGGTAATTAGTTGAGCTTAATAGGTGAATGAATTAAGGAAGGAATTTTAATGATTTCTACGAGACCAACATTTTAAAAAGGATCAAGAGTTGCATCTTTAATAATTTGAAAGTTTTTTTATGCCAATTTTTCTATTATGAATCTTGATTAAGAAACCAATTGTGTTTGTGAAGTCTTGCCTCCTCAAATAGTTCATTTAGATTGTCCACCTTCAAATTTCTATCATATTGACTACAAATATCCTCATAAGTTGCACACTCCATGATTAAGTGTCATTTAGTTTCAACCACCCCTTTACTATAGAAAATACAAGTTCTTTCTTCTCAATCTTCGTTTGGGACCATCCATCTTCCCTTCTCACACTGAAAATGATGAGAACCAATTCTTAGTATCACAACTAAAAGTCTAGCCTTTCCCTTAATTGCAACCCTCAAATGATCTTTTTCATCATGCTCTCGCGTGGGATTGAACTCTTTAACATAATGCTCTTGTTTCGACCAATTTGTTTTGTCCACATGGCAATCCTATTTTTTTCTAAAACAAACTTTTTTATCACTTTATTAGTGTTGGGGCATTCTTGCAAATTAATGTCTCATATGCTCATCCATTTATTGTTTTGTTTCATCTAATCACCTCAAACTTGGCGCCCAAGAATGGGCCCACTTAACTGAGCCTTGTAAATATCTTCTCACGCAAAAGGTGTTAACTCAAAGATTCCAACTTAGGGGCCCAAGGTGGGTCCAAGTCAATCTTAGTTAACTGAAACATATCTCTCCACCAATTCATGTAGATATTATGCGTGATTGATCATCCCCACTTAACTGAATGTGTCGACCTATTATCTATCATGCAACTGAAGTCATTAGTCACGCAACTCAATTCAACTAAATTCAACTAGCATTCAACTCAAACTAACTACATGCAACTGAAGATAACTGAACTGAATTGAACTCCAATCATGTAAATATCAAATTTGTAGGATCTTTACATGCATTACTAAAGTGTTATTAGTAAACCTATGTGACTGTAGATTTAATTAAGTGTTCTTTGTCACAATTCTTTGTGTACGATTAATTTGTTTAGATCAATTTTACCAATTTTAGAAACAGAGAAGATTGTAGAATAATGAGACAAGAAGATATAAGTGACACAACATATACGTGGAGAAACCCTTTCAATAAAAAACTCCACCATAATCAATAGTGCTTGTATTATTTAACCTTAGAACAAGATAACAATAATATTGTATCAATCCTTGATTGATATACTTCCTTGCCTTCAACAATCCTTCTTCACAACCTACATAAAACTCTCGTACACTTTCTACAACACAAGCTATCCATGTATTCCATGTGACCAAGCATGAATCCATACATCCCATGCCATGCTTCAAACCCTCACACATGCACAAGCTCAACTGGCTAACCTACTACAAGATGCAATAGCTACAATAAATAGACAATTAATGATCATGTAAACTCATAAGAGTTATCAAATACAAGAGCATAAAGCTCCTCTCAAAAATCTATGCCTAAATTGTGCAAGTAGAGTTCTAATGTGTAATCTGAGTTCAAACCAAAGTCTTCCTCAATTTAGGTGCCCCAAACTGAACACTTAACTGAACGTTGGTCAAGAAAATATCTTGCAAGCTTCTCCTCAAATTTGGCACCCAAGAATGGACCCACTTAACTAAGCCTTGTAAATATCTTCTCATGCAAAAGGTGTTAACTAAAAGATGCCAACTTGGGCACCCAAGGTGGGTCCAAGTCAAACTTAGTTAATTGAAACATATCTCTCCATGAATTCATGCAAACATTATGCATGATTGATCATTCCCACTTAACTAAATGTATCCACCTGTTATATGTCATGCAACTCAAGTCAACTAAAGTCAACTAGCATTCAACTGAAAATAACTACATGCAACTAAAGATAACTGAACCATAACTTAATTGAACTAAACTAAACTGATACTGAACTGAATTGAACTCCACTCATGTAAATATCAATCCCTAACTTGTAGGATCTTTGCATGCAATACTGAAGTGTTATCAATCCTCCAAACAGTTAACTTAAGCAAGGTGGGTTCCACCTTCCATGTGGGCACCCCATGTGCTCCTATCTTGTAGGAGCCCTTCTTGGACGCCCCCACATGTTCCTATCATTTACGAATAATTAAAAATTTCAATTTACATGTTCATTTCATTTGAATTTAATCTATTTTTAATCCTAGTGTTGGGGAACAATTACCAAGGACTTAGGAGATATATGAAATATGTTTAGGATTGTAATTAAATGGCATCCTATTCCTAACATTCTCCCACTTGACATTATACATTGCAATTATTCTAAACAAGGAATCATTATTATAAATCAAGTATAGGACTCAAGGCCAATGGCCTTCTTGCACCAAGAGAACTTATCTGTAGCATTGATCAAAGTGTCAACTTTCTCAATCAATACCTTTCCCAAGTCTATGTAAAAACTATCATAGGTAGAACTTCATGTTATCAACATAAGAACCCAAATCTACAAACAAGTCCCTGTATATCCACCATCCTACAAAATAAGACTCCAAGGTAATAACACACATAGACATGTGATAAAAACCTTTGAAGTAACTCATTGTAGTAAAGTGTAACTAGTCCAAGAGAGGTGCCCCTCTCATACAAAACACATATACCTTCTGGAACTCCCCAGCACGGGTAATGTCAAATTTGAAAAAAGAGATTACAACATTAACAAGTCCTCCTATAGCACTTCACATAGAGGACGTGGCTAGCCTCTATCATAGTGTTCAGAGACACCTAAATTTGGACATATTTATCCAAATTTATCCCTTTCGTCTAAACATCCCCTTATCTACATTAATTAAGTAATATCATATTATTTAATTAATCCCTCTAAAGTTCTTCTAATCCCTAAGGTATCTAGTTAAATAATTAAATACCTTCCCCCTTTCATCAAATGAATTAAATAAATATGCCATTTATTTAATTCCCTTTATGTCACATCCTCCATCAATTTTATCTAATCCTAATCCATCTTCTAATCCCATCATTAGGGATGCGCACATGCCTAATCCTTGATTAGGATGTGTCACATCCTCCAACTTTTGCAAGTTGGCCTCTAATATCTCTTAGCCACCTAACCCTCCTCTAATCCTTTATTAACTAGCCTAATCAACCTCTCAAATAATTTTTAATTCTTTTTATCCTTCCAAGGAATATTAAATTCATTTTTCTCTTCCCCATGTGATCTTTGACTTGTCACATCAAGTCACATGTGAAATCTAACTTGCCTCTAATCTTCATTAATTAGTCTAATCAAGTACTTGCACAACCTTAATCACTTAATCAAGTCAACCCTATTAAATGCTTTCTCCTTTTGGACAAGGAACTCCATTCCCTATGTGAATTTTTAATTCACATTTAATCCCTCAATGCATTTAAAGGAATTTTAAATTCCTTCTCTCATCCCTTTGAGAATATTTGAGGAATTTTTAATTCCCCACATGTCCTTTCATCCACATGGGGACAAGGACCTCCTTTATAAGGAGATCTTGTCCCAATCCCAAGGTACTATATAGTACTTCCATGCCATGTACTCTCCTTCCACATCATTTACATATCATTTTTTTTAAGCCACTTCACATGTTGCGATGTCAAGATGTGAGGGCTTGTGAGTTCTCAACTCACCTTAGCCCTACATCTTGATCTTTGTGGCTCAATCTTGACTATCCATTTCCCTAGAGATTTCCAAAATCTCTATAAATACCCCCTATTTTCTCTCATTTTGGGGAGATCATGCATTGTAGCCAAACTCTTGCAAAAAATTTCTAGAAGCCATACTTAGCCATTTTTTACACTTGCATCCACTTTCATCCATTATCATATCACCATCTAGCTTGCATCTTGTGTCATCCAAGGAGCATACAACACCGAAGATTGAAGGGCCAACCAAAGGATCGATTTGACACAAGGTAAAAAGTTTCATTTGTTGCCTTTATTTTGTATTGAATCCAACCAGGGCTACTATTGAGGTGTAGGTTGTTTTTAGTGTTATTTGCATTCTTCGCTTGTCGCTATTTTCTAGCACATAGATTCAACCTATCATAGTGTCAAAGAA
>VDFB02115278.1:42629-162762 GCA_007258455.2 Sequoia sempervirens | reverse complement strand
AGATGATAATGCAATAGCAGACTGCTTCTTGCAAGACCATGTGATAGGACCAGAACCAAGGCAAAAAACAAAGCCATAAGTAGACTTTCGATCGTTGACATCACCAGCCCAATCGGAGTCAATGAAGCCAATGATGTGAGGGGATCCTGAAGTGTAGTGAATGCCATAATGAGTGGTGCCCTTAATGTACCTCAAAATACGTTTGGCTGCTTGCCAATGGCTCTCATGAGGATCATGGGAAAACTGAGAGACAAGACCAACCGCAAAGGAAAGATCAGGACGAGAATATGTCAGGTACAACAAACTGCCAACCAACTACCTATATAAAGTGGGGTCTACTGAAGGAGTAGAGCAAGTGGAAGACAAAACAACACCTGACTGAAATGGAGTGTGGGCAGACTTGCAATCAAGCATGCCAAATCACTGAAGCATATCAAGAGCATATCCCATCCGAAGACTGAATAACCTGAAGACCCAGAAAGAAGTGTAAGAGACCAAGATCTGTCATCTCAAACTGCTCCATCAAAGCTCTCTAAACACTCTGAATCATGGAGGATGAGCTACCTGTAAGGATGAGATCATCTACATATAGCACAAGAATCAAAAGATCACCCTCCTGATATTGAATATACACTGTGTGATCGAAATGACAACGTGTGAAGTGAGAGGAAAGCAAGAAAGAGTCCATCTTCTCATACCAAGCCCGAGGGGCTTGTTTGAGACCATACAATGAATGTCGAAGTCTGCAAACCAAAGAAGTGTCCTGCACAAATCCCTAAGGCTGCTCCATATAGATCTCCTCATGTAGGTCTCCATGCAAGAAGGCACTCTTCACATCCATCTGAAACATTGTCCATCCCTGTGAAGCTACAAGTGAAAGTACAAGGCGTATAGAGTTCATCTTGGTGATAGGAGCAAAGGTATCAGAGTAGTCAATACCCTCTACCTGAGAAAACCGCTTCGCAACAAGACGTGCCTTATACTTATCAATAGAACCATCTGCAGCATACTTGGTACGGTACACCCACTTGCACCGAACCAACTTTCTTCCCTTAGGAAGAGGACAAAGATCCCAAGTATGATTCTTCATCAAAGAAGAATACTCCTCATCCATGGCCCTATCCCACTCAAGGTGACCTGTCACCTCTAAAAACTTTTGAGGATCATCTGAAATGGCATGACTCAAAAGACTAGAACCAAATGTCTGAGCACGAGTACGACGAGTATCTGAAGGATCAGCTGCCAAAGAACCAACTGCATCAATAGTGACACGGGCCCACCTAGGCAAAGATGGAGCAACTGGTGGTGGTGGAGATGGTGGATCATCATCTACATCATCCTCAAGAGATAAGTAATCCTCAAGAGATGAAGAGGGAGGAGTAGGCAATGAGGGAGAAGCTGGTGATGGAGAATCCATTTCAGGAGAGTGCTCATCAAACTGGACATCCCGCCGAAACAAGACCTCTCTGGAATTAGGATCAAACAACCTGTATGCCTTAACATCCTCATAGTAGCCAACAAATATGAGTAGTCGGCTCTTCCTCTCCATGGCTTTCCGCTGAGCATCAGGAATAAATGCCCAAGCCTCACTACCAAAAACTCGAAATGTAGTAACATTAGGCTTGACATGGGTCCAAGCCTCCTCAGGAGTCATATGTCGCAATGCCTTATGAGGCATCCGATTCTGAATATAATTGGCACAATTGACTGCCTCAGCCCAAAATGAAGAACTCATAGCTCGAGACTGTATCATACAATTTTCCATCTCCCGTAAGGTTCTGTTCTTTCTCTCAACAACACCATTCTGTATAGGGGTGTAAGGGACTATAAATTGATGCTGTAAACCATGCTCAGTGCAAAAATCTATAAAAGTTTGATTAACATATTCCCCCCCATTATCTATGCGTATCCTCCTGATAGAAAGTCCAGATTGCTTCTCCACAAATGTCTTAAAAGTCCTGAATGAGTCAAAGACATCAGACTTGTACTTAAGAAAGTACACCCATGTACGTCTGGAGAAGTCATCAATAAAAGTGAGCACATAGTTGGCCCCTGAAAAGGAGGGAGTCAGAAAGGACATAAGATCACTGTGTACCAACTCTAGGGTTGCCCTAGCACGAGTGGCTCAACCCTTAGGAAAAGGATTGCGATGATGTTTGCCAAGGACACATCCACGACATACACCATCAGTACAAGAAATCTATGGAAGCCCAATCACAAGTGCCTGAGTACTCATCTGCTGTAGATATCTGTAATTGACATGGCCAAAATGCTCATGCCAAAGCCTACTCACTGAATCTGCATGTGCTATAAGAGAGGAACCAATAGTGTCTGAACTCTCAAAGCCATCAAATCTGTATAAGCGTGATGCAGAATCCACACTCCCAGTAGCCACAACCAAGTCAGGATCATGAAGGTCTCGAATAACCACATCATGTGGTGAGAACTCAACTGTCTTACCAGAGCCAGAGTGGCAAATCTGATAAACGGATAGAAGGTTTGTCGAAATGTTAGGAACCAGAAGCACATCCTATAGACAACCACCATCCAATGAAACAATACCAGAACCCTGAACTGAAAGTTGTGCTAAGTCACCCACTGCAATATGTCTAGTGCCTGTAGGGGCAAGAGTGGTGACCAAATCCTCTGTGTGTGTCATATGGTGAGAGGCACCAGAATCTAGAATCCAAGTGGATTCTGAGGACAATGCTCGTGCAGAAAGAGCATGACCTTTCCCTGTGGGCTATGAAGGAGGCTGAGGTGCACTGATATTATGCTACTGCATGGCTTCCTCCAAAGCCTCTAAACGTTTCCAACACCTAGAAACTGGATGTCCTTCCTTGCCACAAAAACTACAAGGATCACCAGATTTCTTCTTAGTCTTGGAGGAAGACTCACCAGACTTCGAAGATTTGCCCTGTTTAGAATTGGACTGTGGTTTTGAATCAAACTTAGGTGGTGGCTTGGAGGGATTCTCACTAGCCCCTGAATCTTGCTTAGGCTTTGATTTCTGCTTCTGTTTTCCTTTGGAGGACTGAGCTACCAATGCTTGGTTCTGTGAACCTGAAAGGGAATCCAACTGCTTGAGCTTAGCTTGCTCACGAGTCAGATGATCACAAAAGACCTCAAAAGAAGGCATGACATGTCGAGCACCCAAGGCATCCATGGTGGAATAAAAGGTCGAAGAGAAGATCTGAAATGGACCCCGAAGCTTGGAGAGAATTAGGAAGATGCACTCTGTATCAGTCTTAACTTTTCCACAACCCTGCAAGATAGATCTTTGCTGTTTGAACTTCATCAAAAAGTCCTTAATGGAGGGAAACGAATCAGGTACCAAAGAAGTTAACTCGGCCTCAAGCTGCAAAGCTCTGAACTGATTGACAGTACCAAAAATTCCATCAAACTTGGTCCAAATGGCTCGAGGAGTGAGACAACCCTCAAGATGAAATAGGAGACTGTCAGAAATGTGTAAAGCAATCAATCCCATAACCTGATCCATATTGTTCCTGTGTTGCATAACCTCAAAGGCGTGAGTCAACTGAGGCTGAACCTCATCCAAACAAGACCATAACCCTCTAGACTGGAGTAGAGTCATCATGCGACCCTTCCAAGTGTGATAATTATGCGGTGTGAGAGGTTCAATAGATCTTCGGCCATCCTGTGAACTATGCCTCAATTGCTCTAAATTTTTTTAATTATTATTTAGTGGTCTTTTAGAACTAGACAAATGATGCAGAAGGGGTTTGTTTGTTTTGTTTTGGTGTTTGTAGATTCTGGTTTTCTGATGTAAATGACAGAAAGCAAGAAAAAACACCCCCCCACAATGCAAAAATCCAATCCCCAGTACAAACTGAAAGCCAGAAAACAATAGAAAGCAGTAGATGATTGAGACAAATCTCTGTGTACCTGAAGAATTTACTAATGAAATAGACTACAGATCTGGATAGTAATCGTAGGTAAAAAAAATTTCAAGTCAAAGTACAACGTCTGCGGGGGTTTGAAGTTTTGCCTTTTCAGATCTGCCAATGCAGACATCAACTCATGCACGGCGTTCAGAGGAATAAGGTGCAAGATTGGTAAACGATACCAGGAAGGACACCACTATGAACAACATAGAGGACACCCAAAAAAAATTCCAGATCTGATGCATGCACTTGTAAAAAATGCTAAAACAGAGGACACCCAAAAAAATGTCAAATATGAAAACTACCAGATCTGAAAACTACACCTAGAACCTCTCAAATTAGCTGAAGAATCCCAAATTTCTTTTGTCAAACCCTTGCTCCCTTTTTTCTTCAAACATGAACAAGCTACAGTAGATCCAACTCTGATACCATGTAAGATTTGATGAAAAACAAATCTATTAAGCCCAAGAAACCTGCATGCAAAAACCTGTCACAAGGAAGAAATCTATAGGAAACAAAACAAGGGTTTTGCTCTGACAATATGAAGAGTTTATTATCAAACTGAAAAAAGAACATCAAGAAGTGAATACAATATAAGAGATCAATCCTTATAAAAGGAGATCAAAATGGAAAGGAAAACCTAACCCTAAGGTGAGTGCATTTAATAATTAATATTAATTATTAAATGACTAATATGAGTGCTTAAAGTGAAATCTTAAGAGGAGAGTAAAGTTAATTAATTACTTTACTCTAACAAAAGTGTGATTAGTTTTCTCTAATTTCTGTTGTGTTCAATATTTTTTAGTGAATGGTGTTGTGCATGCTTTAGTTCTTTGTTTCAGTCATTTGATTTCTGTTATTCAAATTTCTGAGTTTAAAGAATAGTGAATTTATTGTTGGGTTTCACAACACCAATAGGGGAGACATATTTTTCACAAGGGAGAGAAGGAGAGAGAGGGATGGATAGAGGGAGAGATAGAGAGGAAGAAATAAAGAGATATAGAGGTAGAGGGAGAGGGAGAGCTAGAGAGAGATATCAATAGTGAGATGGAGTGATAGAGAGAGATATATAAGGAGATATAGAGAGAGGGGGAGAGGAAGAGAGATAAAGAGACAGATAGAGAGACAAATAGACAGAGGTAGGATAAAAAGATAGATAGGGGGATACAGAGGGAGTGAGGGAGGGAGAGATGGGAAGAGATAGAGAGAGGGGGTAGATAGAGGGAGGGAGGGAGAGAAAGGGAGAGAGATGGAGGAGAGAGATAAAATTTCAAGGTATAATTATTGTACAATATTTATTTTTATAATTAAAAAAATATAATTATAAATTGAACTACTTCTAATAGCTTTTATTTATTATCGTAATTTCAAAAAATAGACATAAATAATTAAAATAATTTCAATTTTAAATCTAAATTAGAAACTAAAATAGAGTAAATAATTAAATATATATATTTTAAAATTTAGTTGAAAGAAAATATGTATAACAAGTATAACTAATATAAAACAATATTAGCAATAATAAAAAGATAAACCCAGTACAATTATAGCTAATATAAAAATATTGTATTTATATATTTGTAATATTATATTATCTTATTAAATGATATATTTAAATTTAATATATAATATGTTTAATATACTTATAATAGAATATGTGTAAACATATGCAATTATGTTTATTTTATAAATTGAAATATGTTTCTTATTATATAGTATTTAATATAATGTAAATTAATAAATTATTGTATTGTAAAATTATATAGTTAATATTTATGTATATTTAAATATTTATTATTCATTTTGTAAATGTAATATAATATAATATATTTATATTTATTATTATATAATATTGAATAGAATGTAAATTAAAAAATAATATTTTAAAAAAATATTATATTTATGTATATTTATTATTTAAGTATATATTTATTTATAATGATACATTTTTTATGAGTTCAAAGTTGTATACAATAATAAATGTAATTATATTATCTCTAATTTAATTTGTACTTTAAGCCTGAACGGGTAGTAGAGTTAGCTTGGGCAGTGGGTTTGCTCCCCATTGGTTTTGGGTTCAACTCTGTTCTCGAGTTTAAGAGGCGAGACTTCTTGCAGTGGAGGATCTCACTCGCAGGGGACTAGTCTTGCCCTAGCTCACCTCAAGTACCCCTATTGTATCCAAAAAAATAATAATTTGTACTTTAATAATTTACATTATCTACAAATAATAATTTATGTTATATCAAAAAAATTATATAATAATAAATAATTATTATAAATATAACTATAATTATAAATTATAAATATAATATATTTATAAATATAACTATACTATTTTTTTTTTTAAATTACATTATATAAAATATAAAATATACTATTATAATTTATATTATATAAAATATTATTTAATTTAAAAGCATTTTAACTTCCACATAGAAATTGAAAATAGTAGCATTGCCTTCCCTATTAAGGGTAAATTTCTGTATTATTAAAGAAGAAATGTGTTACTTAGAAATTCCCACTCAATCTATGAAATATTCTTTCTGTTCAAGGTTTTGATTTTTATTCGTAAAATTTTTATCCACATCGTCATGAAATCGAACCATCCTTCTTAGTGACATTCACTGAACAAATAAGATAGGAGCGAAAAACCCTTGAAAAGCATTAGGACTAATTAAAAGATGGCAAATGGTGAATGTAAAAGATGGCAAACGGTGAATGTAAAAGATAGGGAACGATCACGATCAGTCTGATCATCTTGCTTGCCTTGTCTGTGATTATACACCGTCGATGGAGAAAATAAGTTTGGTGAAGTTCAAATAGGTAACGCCTTCGGCATAATTACGGAGAGGAGATATTAGTACTATGTAGTTGCTTTAATAAACGAAAGAGGATGATGTGTACAATCAATGAAATAGCAATGTAGTGTATTTAAGGATAGACGTGGCACAAAGTTATTTTAGGATGTTTCTTCCAATCCATGAAGTACCAATGCCCTTTCTTAAGAAAGTGTAATATAATAGAAGGTGTTGGTTTTCTTTTCCACAATAGGGTATTCATCTATGGTAAAACATTGGTAATTAGTTGAGCTTAATAGGTGAATGAATTAAGGAAGGAATTTTAATGATTTCTACGAGACCAACATTTTAAAAAGGATCAAGAGTTGCATCTTTAATAATTTGAAAGTTTTTTTATGCCAATTTTTCTATTATGAATCTTGATTAAGAAACCAATTGTGTTTGTGAAGTCTTGCCTCCTCAAATAGTTCATTTAGATTGTCCACCTTCAAATTTCTATCATATTGACTACAAATATCCTCATAAGTTGCACACTCCATGATTAAGTGTCATTTAGTTTCAACCACCCCTTTACTATAGAAAATACAAGTTCTTTCTTCTCAATCTTCGTTTGGGACCATCCATCTTCCCTTCTCACACTGAAAATGATGAGAACCAATTCTTAGTATCACAACTAAAAGTCTAGCCTTTCCCTTAATTGCAACCCTCAAATGATCTTTTTCATCATGCTCTCGCGTGGGATTGAACTCTTTAACATAATGCTCTTGTTTCGACCAATTTGTTTTGTCCACATGGCAATCCTATTTTTTTCTAAAACAAACTTTTTTATCACTTTATTAGTGTTGGGGCATTCTTGCAAATTAATGTCTCATATGCTCATCCATTTATTGTTTTGTTTCATCTAATCACCTCAAACTTGGCGCCCAAGAATGGGCCCACTTAACTGAGCCTTGTAAATATCTTCTCACGCAAAAGGTGTTAACTCAAAGATTCCAACTTAGGGGCCCAAGGTGGGTCCAAGTCAATCTTAGTTAACTGAAACATATCTCTCCACCAATTCATGTAGATATTATGCGTGATTGATCATCCCCACTTAACTGAATGTGTCGACCTATTATCTATCATGCAACTGAAGTCATTAGTCACGCAACTCAATTCAACTAAATTCAACTAGCATTCAACTCAAACTAACTACATGCAACTGAAGATAACTGAACTGAATTGAACTCCAATCATGTAAATATCAAATTTGTAGGATCTTTACATGCATTACTAAAGTGTTATTAGTAAACCTATGTGACTGTAGATTTAATTAAGTGTTCTTTGTCACAATTCTTTGTGTACGATTAATTTGTTTAGATCAATTTTACCAATTTTAGAAACAGAGAAGATTGTAGAATAATGAGACAAGAAGATATAAGTGACACAACATATACGTGGAGAAACCCTTTCAATAAAAAACTCCACCATAATCAATAGTGCTTGTATTATTTAACCTTAGAACAAGATAACAATAATATTGTATCAATCCTTGATTGATATACTTCCTTGCCTTCAACAATCCTTCTTCACAACCTACATAAAACTCTCGTACACTTTCTACAACACAAGCTATCCATGTATTCCATGTGACCAAGCATGAATCCATACATCCCATGCCATGCTTCAAACCCTCACACATGCACAAGCTCAACTGGCTAACCTACTACAAGATGCAATAGCTACAATAAATAGACAATTAATGATCATGTAAACTCATAAGAGTTATCAAATACAAGAGCATAAAGCTCCTCTCAAAAATCTATGCCTAAATTGTGCAAGTAGAGTTCTAATGTGTAATCTGAGTTCAAACCAAAGTCTTCCTCAATTTAGGTGCCCCAAACTGAACACTTAACTGAACGTTGGTCAAGAAAATATCTTGCAAGCTTCTCCTCAAATTTGGCACCCAAGAATGGACCCACTTAACTAAGCCTTGTAAATATCTTCTCATGCAAAAGGTGTTAACTAAAAGATGCCAACTTGGGCACCCAAGGTGGGTCCAAGTCAAACTTAGTTAATTGAAACATATCTCTCCATGAATTCATGCAAACATTATGCATGATTGATCATTCCCACTTAACTAAATGTATCCACCTGTTATATGTCATGCAACTCAAGTCAACTAAAGTCAACTAGCATTCAACTGAAAATAACTACATGCAACTAAAGATAACTGAACCATAACTTAATTGAACTAAACTAAACTGATACTGAACTGAATTGAACTCCACTCATGTAAATATCAATCCCTAACTTGTAGGATCTTTGCATGCAATACTGAAGTGTTATCAATCCTCCAAACAGTTAACTTAAGCAAGGTGGGTTCCACCTTCCATGTGGGCACCCCATGTGCTCCTATCTTGTAGGAGCCCTTCTTGGACGCCCCCACATGTTCCTATCATTTACGAATAATTAAAAATTTCAATTTACATGTTCATTTCATTTGAATTTAATCTATTTTTAATCCTAGTGTTGGGGAACAATTACCAAGGACTTAGGAGATATATGAAATATGTTTAGGATTGTAATTAAATGGCATCCTATTCCTAACATTCTCCCACTTGACATTATACATTGCAATTATTCTAAACAAGGAATCATTATTATAAATCAAGTATAGGACTCAAGGCCAATGGCCTTCTTGCACCAAGAGAACTTATCTGTAGCATTGATCAAAGTGTCAACTTTCTCAATCAATACCTTTCCCAAGTCTCTGTAACCAAACTATCTGCAGACACGTAAAATATACTGATTGACATCGTGCATTCGATCCTAACTTACTAACATCATTTCTTCCTGAATCATCACTCGGTCTAACCGTTTAATCAAATTCCCCTATCTGATTAAATTCATCAATTTTCATCCCTTAATTGAATAAATCATTTTATTTGATTAAGTCAATTCCTTCTGTTAATTAAATCAATCCATCTGATCTAATTATCCCTAATTAATTAAATAATCAATTTATTTGATTAAATCTCTAAAGTCTATCCATTAAATTAAATAAATTAAAACCTTATTTGATTTAATCTAACACAATCCCTTTTAATTAAATAAATCAAAATCCTTATTTAATTAGCCTCTTATCATATTCCTCTCTTATTTGATTTAAATAAACCCATAAATCTAAGTCAAATAAGTCACATCATCTAATCTCTGTTAAATTAATTAAACCCTTGATTAATTTAACCTCATCTCATGTCACATCCTCTAGATAATGCAAGTTGCACATGAAAATAGATTTAATTCATTTATTAAATCTCTATTTTCCTCACATGGCATCTTTTGGAATATTCTCTCAATTTGAATTCAAAAATTCCAAGTCAACATGTACATCCAACAAGGCAATAACTTCTTCTTACATGTCCTTTGCTTTGAACCAAGTGGCATTTATTGCATTTTCCCTTCCCTCTTACATGTCATTTCAACAAATTTGAATTTCAAATATTGGCATTTATTGGCACAAACCCCAAATCTTGCACATCCATCATCCATTTATAGCTTGACAAGTGGCACCATATCATTGGATGAATGTTAGTTCCACATTTCTCAAATTTGGACATTCATCCATCTTAGAATCCTATAAATAAACTGCTCATATCCTCATTTGATCATCCACAATCTAAGCAAAGTTACCATGCTAAAATATTTAGCCATTTTCATCCATCATTGAATTTTTAGTTAAGATTTTTGCAAATTTGGCTTGGAGTTCTCATCTTTCATCAAAGTGGATAAAAAAAAATTAGATTTGGCTCGTCAACGTCGCTATATGGTATCGATTGAAACACAAACTGTGCCGCTGGACTCGTCCTGCCAAAATAATTTAAAATTTTAACTCCGCCATTGGACTCGCCGACCTGCAGACAATTTCAAAAAATATTGAATAGCGACCCTGGGCGAAATTGTGACGCAATCAAGCTCTTTGTCTTGACACAGAGCGCCACTGACTGGTAAGTGGCGATGTGAGAGCGACGCTGGGAGAACAAACAGCGACGCCTTCACGAGTTGTGACGCTGGGAGATAGTAAAAGGGAGAACTTAATTTTTTAGCACGTGGTTTTGATTTATGATTGATTTACCTTTTATTTTTTGGTTTTTAACTTCTGTGTTTTTCCAGAATCTGACTATTTTTTTTCTTTGTAGGTTGGAAATCAAAAACGAAGGAAGGAGGAGCATGGCGATGATATTTTGTCCAATCAAAGTGTTTTTAAACACTTAAGTGTTTGTTTAACATTTTTTCTAAGAATTTGTTACCTTTTCATTCTTAAAACACTAGTTCTCATTTGGGCTTAAAAAAAAGAACCTTTCAATTTCTTCTTGCAAAAGGTTAAAACGAGCAATAGGATCAACAACATACTAGATTTTGTTTCTTGGATTAACAAGATTGAACAAATGTCTTTCACTTATGATTTGGTGCTCTAAAATGAACTCACATATTGCTTTAATGATTTAAAAAGAACAAGTGTAGCCTTGTTTTTGTGAGGGCTTACTTAGACTAAAGCCATTGAAAAAGACGTATGTGCTTCTCTCACACTTTATAGCGATCTTGAGAATCAAAAGGCCTTTTTCATGACTTTGGGTTAAGACAAAGCAATCACTTCCACACTTTGATTTGGGCTTAAAATTGAACAAAATCTTGTGTGAGTGTGAGTGGGGGCATTATTAAATATATTCTCTCTCTTTGTTGCTTACAAGGATTGATCGAGTTATGAATATTGTTCTTCATTCACTTTTGTTTATCCTAGAGGGCCTGCCTTGGGGAAAAAGTACTCACCCAAGGGAACGACTCAACCGGTAACACTCTAAAGCCAAGAGTATTTCTAGCCGGGATATAAATGTGGATATTGGACGAAACGCCAATATCACACGGTTGATTTTGACAAGATGGATCTGAAAGGGGACTCTTGCCGTATGGGTCAATCTCTACGAATGGAAAGTCCTTACTAAAACCCATGTGCTAGAATTTGCCAAAATCCTTTAATCTATTTGTTGGTGCAAGAACGGTTGTTTTGAAGCCACCCCACACTTTTACGGTCTTCTAGTAGAAATGGAAAACATGCCGTGGGAGTTTCATGGGTGTTGATGTTTGGCTGCCCCGTATAAGTGAGTGTCGTGGAGGGGAGTGAGTGGAGTCAAGCATCTAACCATTCGCTAGAGATAAACGTAGCTAGACTTGTCCAAGTGGGAATCCAACAAATATTTTCTTACACATCCATAGGATTGTACTTTCTTGGGTTACAAAATGCATTGCTTGATCGAAAACATCATGGAAACAAACACTTAACATCGTCCAAATTTCAAACCCTTTTGAAGACAAATACCATTGACTCAATCCATATGTTATTGCTTTCCCTTGGGATTTACATCCTTAGAGGTTTCTAAACATTGGATTATATCTCAATTTGTCTCCTTAAATAAACAATAGGAAAACCCTTGCCTTAAGTTCATTAAATTTCCACATATCTTGTGGAGTTTGAAGAGATTAAGACATTGGACATCTTAGTTTGAAAACCTAATTGAAGAAAGTGTTTTTGGTAAAATAAAGACATTAAGCAAAGCTAAGCAAAATGAATTTTCATGTGTGATTGAAGACTCACAATCCCAAAGGAAAAAAATCGTTGGAAATCCGAAAATGAATGTTCAAATGAAATCATTTCTTGGTTACAAAGGTCTTTAGGAAGCATTTGCATGCTCTTCAATACCTAGGTCTAGGAGAACAAAGTGTCTTTTTTAGGTTCATCTTAGGATCAAAACAAATCAAAACCTCTTTTCATCCATCCATCAAAAAAAATCCATCTCACAAAATCATCTTTTGAAAAATCTTGAAATCATCCTTGATACTAGGCTTTGTGGCAAAATCCAAAATCATCCAAATCATTGAGACTATATCCTTGAAAACATTATCAAAATCACCTTTGGCTAGGAATGTGTAGATGCATCCTTTTGCATGTGCTTATTCAAAGTTATCCAAAACATCTCGCCTAGCTTGGTATATGAAGATGAATCCTTCCTCATATGCTTAGAAAAAGCTATTATCTTGTTTGAATAGGTGTGGGTAGATGCATCCTTCTCCTCACACATATTCAAATCATCATCTTTTGAACAAATCTATCGCTTAGATCATTATCCAACATCTTAGGGTCCTTTTGTTCAAAATCAAAACAAAATCAAAATCAAAATCAAGGACAAAATCCCAAATCCAAAAATCCAATCAAAACCAAAGTCCTAAAGCCTAGTGTCTCATTCAAGGATTTATCAAAAGCCAAAGCATCCATACCATCCATCCTCATCATCATATCATCACCTTTGATCCCTGAGACATCCTAAAAATTTTTAGACATAAAATAAGGATCAATCCAAAGAATCAAGATAAGATTGATCCCCGTTTTATGGTTCTAACTAGATCTCAATACAAGAAGAGTATGAAAGCTAACAAAGAAACACCCGCTTCAAGCGACCTTAGCCAAACAAATGCAGAAATGAATCCCGCCGAATCAAGTAATCCTTTGACCCTGTCATCATCGCAAAATCTACAAGAGGAAAACCAAGAAGAGGACCTTACTTTTGGAATGTCTCGCGAGGAAATGACTGAAATGCTCCAAAATCCGGAGAATCATAAAATCATCAACATCATGATGAGACTCAACCCTTCGTTATACATGCTTGAACTAGCAAAACAAGGGGCCAAGTTACCTTCAGATTTTGACATAAGCACTCTAGTGGAGACATCTTTTCCCCCAATCTCATCCACCATTCCCATCTCATCTACACCCCCATCTCAAAACATCACGCAAAAAATTTTGCAAATCACGACGTCGTTTGCTCCAACCCAACCTAATGTTAATAAGGGAAACACTTTCCTCAATGCTCTTCAAGCACATCCCCTTGTTAATAATCAAAACTTGGATGCAAACACCACATTGGAACAAAATATTTCCCAAAACCCATTACACCAAAATGTTCCTCTCACATTCCATCATGATCCATCATCATCATTTTTTCACGCAATGCCTCAAACACCTCTCCTCACAAATTCACAAGAGGGAGATATGTTCGGACTAGGGGGCGTATTCGACACCACAACATTCTCACAACTCACACCCCTTACATTTCCACCACTTCCACCATTGCCATCATCATCCACACCACTCCTTGGTTTAGGGCTTCCTCCCCTACCAAGTATCAATCAAACCTATATCCCGACCATCAATCAAATCATTATACCAAACGCTCAAAACTTGTTGATATCGTAACAACAAATGAAAAACACACAAGTAATGGCAACATCATCAAACACCCCAATAGCATCACAAAGTATGGTCTCTCAAGGACCAATCACATCGACGGCCCCACTCATCACTCAAACCACCACACCAACACCACCATCCACTAATCAAATAATCAACATGACATCACCACTTACCACCACTACGAACACCACTCTGAATCCACCACCACCCCCACCACCACCAACGTTCACCACATCAAACCAATATAACACAGCATTGCAAACCGCTTTTCAAAGAGGATACCAACAAGTGCAAAAACAAAAAAGCTGTATACCTAGCTGCTCAACAAGCCGCTCAAGCTATGCAAGCCGCCAAAACAACCCAAGCAACACAAGCTGCATTACAAGCACAACAAGCTCAAGCTTTATTACAACAACAAGCCGCTCAGGCTGCACAAGCATTGCAAGCAAAAAAGGTTGCTTAAGCACAACTTCTATTACAACAACAAGCAGTACAAGCGTAAACAGCCCAAACACAAGCTCAAGTGCAAGCTCAATATCAAGCGCAGCAAGCACAAGCACAAGCACATCTTCTTGCACAAGTAGCACCATTGCAAGCATATCAACAAGCATTAAAGCAATATCAAGAGTAACAAGAAGCAGCAGAATTGGCAGCCCAACAACAAGCGTTGTGGGAACAACATCAAGCACAACAACAAGCGTTGTTGGAACAACAACAAGCGCAACAACAAGCACAAATCTTAGCACAACAACAAGAAGATCAACAACAAGTGTTATTCATACAAAGGAAGGTGGAAGCCTACCTCGCTCTAAAAAACATACAGAGACCATCGAACAACACACCAACCAACCCACCATCCAAACCATGATCGCAACACCCCAAAACACTTTCATCCCACCCCCTAATCCGCAAAATGATGTGATGGCACAACTCAAGTTGCTTTCACAACAATTACTCGATATGCAATCTGGGTGAACAACGAAAACACCAAGTAACTTGTGTCCCTATCCATTTGATAGGAGCCTAGAGATGAAACCATTCCCCAATGGATTTGAGATCCCCAAATTTGAAAAATATCAAGGGACGGGAAACCCTAAAGATCACATCAGGGAATTCCAGGTTCATTGCATGGAAGTCGCATATGATGATACTTATCTGATGCGGCTATTCCCAAGGAGTTTGGCAAGCACCTCTATAGAATGGTTCTCTCACTTACCTTTAGGCATTAGAACATTCCAAGAAATTAGGGATGCATTCATTAAGAACTACGCATGTAACATTGCAATGGATGTCAGTCTCGAAGAACTCTTGGCTCTAAAACAAGGAAAGAATGAATCTTTCTCTTCATTCCTTCAATGATGGCCATCCAAGGCCAATCAGAGCAAGTGGACCATGCCAGAAGAACAACAAGTTTGTACCATCATATCCAACCTTGAAGGCCGCTTGGAATTTCATCTCAAGGTTTAGGGCATCACCACATATGAGCAATTGATCTCCAAAGCGCTCAACATCGAAAGAGCCCTTGTGACCCAACCTACAGAATCAACATCATATCATGAACAACAAAACCACCCACCATCCAATTAAAACGATAAATATCACACATGGGAAAGGAATAAAAACATCACTAATGATGGTGTCGTCGATGCCAAGGTGGTCATTAGTGGTCCACGCGAACATACACCCACACTGCAAAATCAAACACAACACCAAAACAATCATCACACAACATATCATCCAAACAACAATTGAACAATCAATAATCTCAATGATCAAAGAGGACCACCCCAACGCAAAATTTATCCCAAAAGAAAATACACCGCTTTGGGGAACCATTGAAAGTCATCATGAAAAAGTTGATAGACAAAAAACTCATTCAGGCTCCTACCTTTGAAAATTACCAAGAACCCGATGTCAAACCTCCTTGTTATAATGAGAATCAACTTTGTGAATTTCATAAAATAAAAGGCCACACCACAAACAGCTGCATGAGACTCAAAAACATCATCCAAGATCTCATCGATAAGAAAATCATAAACGTGGAACAACCTACGGGAAATCAGGATCTTAAAATCTACACGAATCCGATGTCGAACCATGGCAAAAAACGTAATAAAAATGATAAAGGGAAGGGCAGTGTAAATCATGTTTATGAATCATTTGTTGCATCCCTAAATGAAGACTGCATGGTCATCACCATCAAGGGTGCCCATGCCGAAGATTGTGGAGTCACCACAAGAGGCGGAAAAGTCACTATCACAGGATCATCTCAACCAAATAGAATCCCTTCATCTAGACCCGTGCCTAATGGTTACAATTTCCTATACCAACTCAAGAGAATGCCAACACACATCTCCATCATGGAGTTGTTAAAAATATCATCGGCTCACAAAAAGATCCTTGAAGAAGCACTAGCCTCATCCACTATCCCCGCAGACCTTGAGGAGGAGCAATTCCAAGCTATGGTCGAAAATATCATAACACCCAATCTCCTTACATTCTCTGACCAAGATTTCCCCACCCAACCATCTCACAACCATGCACTTCACTTGGAATTCATAGTACACAAGAGAAAAATCAAAAGGGTCCTGGTGGATGGAGGTGCAACCTTGAACATATGTTCCCTAAGCCTCATCAAGCAGTTGAAAATATCAGAAGATTCCATCGAAAAAGGAAAGGGCATCATGATCAGAGCATATGATGATCAAGCAAGAGTGTCTCAAGGCACAATTAAACTCCCTATTCAAGTAGGGCCCACTGTCATGGAAACTACTTGCCAAGTCTTAGACCTTGGCTTACCATATAATATCCTCCTGGGATGCCCATGGATCCATGCGATGAAAGCCGTAGCATCAACCTTCCACCAATGTGTGAAATTCACACATAATGGGCAAGAGGTTACCATCCATGGAGATCACGAACCTTTCTCATACTGCAAGAATCTTGAAGCCAAATATTACAAAATCCCCCAAGTGCCAAAAAATGATGAGGGCCGATCCACATCATACATCGACCCCGCCACCCTCACATCCACCTCTGAGACAGAGACACTTGCCATTCCTACCATATCTGACATCAAGCTCATCATCCAGGAGGACGGTTGTGGAAGCTACAAGCTCCTTACAATGCTTTTGAGGTAGGAGAGTTACCACAATCTCCTAGATCACGGGGACGTCCACAAGAAAACCAAGCTTCCACATCACAAGCATATCCTGAAGACTATCCCGAATTCACAAGATGGGGAGACCTTGGCCAGGAGGTTATTGAAGCAGATCCATCACACATGCTCTATCAAGATGAAAGACCGACACCAGAATTACCAATGGATTAGACAAGCAAGGGCCTACAAATGATGCTCGCAATGGGTTACAACATGAATCATAGACTAGGACAAAATGACAATGGCCTCATAATACCTATCATGCCAGAGACGCGACCAATAACAAATCTTGGCCTTGGATGTACCCCTCTGAGTATAACCATATGTGGCCGAAGTCCTCCAATTAGAACGGTTAATATTTCTCCTCAGCCAATAGTAGCAGAAGTACGCTCATCAACACCCATAGGTAGAGACATACATAACTTCGTAACTGAGGCCTATATTAGTAGCCATGATGAGGACCCCATATCCAACCTACCTAGGCTATTCGAAGATATTGCCCTTTGCATGATTAGTACCTTATCTTTCGAATTCGATCATCAAAATCATGAGATTCGCCTAGTCTACCCCCAACTGATCGACTATGACCAACGAGGACCATCGGTTCTTGATACATTCGAAAATGATGAGGCGCTCTCAGAATTCATGGGATTGAGGAATAACATTCTAGATGGGGATCACAAAGCAGGCTTTATAATAGAGTTGGACACACACGCCTATTATGGGGAAATGATTGAATCCTTTAGTCACAAAAGTGAGAAACTAAGAATCATATCCAAGTCCTTGAGTGAAAACCACCTTGTGGCACTCTCTGACAAGAAAAAAGTAAAAATAAAGGACATATCCAATGGTGAAAACCTCCTTGAGGTGCTCGAGGATGAAGGATTCAATCTTCCCTTAAGAGCTATTCATTAGGAGAAGTTAGCAGTCTTGGCTGAAAAATGCAATCCTATCAACCTAGGAACAAAAGAGACCCCGCATATTGCATTCTATGCGGAATCACTATTATTAGAAGAGCAAGAACTCCTAGCATCATTTCTAAAGGAAAGGCAAATAAACTTCGCATGGAGTTATGCGGACATGCCAAGACTTGATCTAGAGATTGTAGTCCACCACTTAGCAGTGTATCCAGAAGTAAAGCCGATCAAACAAAAAATTCAAAAAGTGAATCCTCAAATTGCTTTGTTAGTCAAAATGGAGCTCAAAAAGCTATTAGATGCAAGATTCATACGACCAATAGACTATCCAGAATAGGTATCAAACTTGGTCCCTGTTTCAAAGCCTAACGAAGCCATTAGAATTTGTACAGACTTTAGGGATTTGAACAAAGCATGTCCCAAGGATGATTTTTTGCTTCCTAACATTGACATGATAGTAGATATGACAGTAGGACATGAGATGCTATCACTAATGGATGGATTTTCAGGATACAATCAAATCATGATAGCAAAGGAAGATCAACCCAAGACAACTTTCACTTGCCCATGGGGGACCTACTGCTGGAACATGATGCCATTTGGCCTAAAGAATGCAGGAGCAACATATCAAAGGGCCATGACATTGATCTTCCATGACATGATTCATAAAATAGTTGAAGATTATGTCGATGAAATTCTAGCTAAATCAAGAAAAAGAAAAGATCATATAGCAACCTTAAGTGCTATCTTCGACAGATTGGAGGAATACAAAGTCAGACTAAATCCCAAGAAGTGTGGCTTCAGAGTACAATCAGGTAAATTGTTAGGATACATAGTTTCTATGAGGGGTATCGAGGTGGATCCAGCAAAAGTAAAAGCAATCCTCCAGATGGAAGCACCAAAGACATTAAAACAACTGAGAGGTCTCCAAGGCAGACTTCAATTCATCCGATGATTCATAGCACAACTGGCAGATAAGCAAAAACCATACTCTCACCTACTCCACAAGGGGGTAATGTAGAAATGGGATACAAAATACGAAGAAGCATTTAACAAAATCAAGGAGTATCTACTGACATCGCCAGTCTTAATGCCATCCATCCCAAAGAAGCCATTGATCTTATATGTGTCAGCAACAACAACAGCCCTTGGAGCTCTCTTGGCTCAGCATGATGAAAATGGAATGGAGAGGGCTATCTACTATATCAGTAGGACAATGGTGGGTCATGAGCTAAATTACTCATTCATCAAGAAATCATGCCTCGTAGTAGTGTTTGCAACCCAAAAATTTAGGCATTACATGTTGGCACACAAGATAAAGCTTATTGCCAAAATTGACCCCCTCAAGTATCTACTATCAAAGGCAATGCTAACCAGAAGAATGGAAAAATGGGTAATGATATTATCAGAATATGACATCGAGTATGTGGAGAGGAAAGCAATCAAGGGTCAGGTTATTGCAGATCAACTAGTAGTAGCACCTATTTATTCTAAGAATCCTCTTGTCTCAGAGTTTCCGGATGAATCCATCTTTAACCTCAAAAAAGCCAACCACTGGAAACTTTACTTCGATGGTTCATACACACAGCATGGATAGGGAGCTGGTGTCTTCTTCATCACCCCACAAGGGGATTGCATACCGAAGTCATACAAATTGACATTTCCTTGCACTAACAACATAGCGAAATACGGGGCTTTGACTATAAGCCTCAGGATAGCAGTGCAATGGAACATCATAGCTCTTAAGGTCTACAGAGACTCTTAGTTGATCATAAATCAAGTCAATAATGAATATCAGACCAAGGATGATAAGCTCACTCCATACAAGAAATTGGTGGAGACTCTAAAAGAATCCTTCATTGACATAACATTTGAGCAAATTCCAAGAACCAACAATAGAGCAACAGACGCCATGGCTACAATTGGGTCTCTATTAGACATCCCTGATAACATTCCAAAATATGAATTTTTGATTGAGCAACTTCTCATTCCCACATACGAGATACCAGAATCAGAATTCGTGTGTGAAATCGTTGTTCCTAGTGATTCTTGGTACCATGACATCTACACATATCTTTGCATAGGCGTCATACTCGCTGACCTCCCATCAAACCTAAAATGAAATTTTGTCAAAAAGGCATCCAAATTTGTCATCCTAGGTGATACCTTATACTGTAGAAGCATAGAAGGTACCTTGCTACGCTGCCTAAATGCTGAGGAGACATTAACCGCTTTAACTGAAGTTCATAACGATATCTGTGGTTCACACTCAAGTGGAATGACCATGGCCAAGAAACTATTGAGGATGGGGTATTACTGGACCACAATGGAAAGAGAAGCACATGATCATGTTAAAAAGTGTTTACAATGTTAGCAGCATGAGGACCTCATCCATGCTCCAGCTCAAGAGCTTCATCCTATTATCACACCACGGCCCTTTTCGCAGTGGGGACTCGATATCATTGGGAAAATCACACCCACCTCATCCAATGGCCACAAATTCATCATAACTGCAACTGAGTACTTCACACAATGGGTGGAAGCCTTACCCATGATGTATATCACTGGGAAGCAGATCTCAAAATTCATCCTGAACTATCTCATCTATCGTTACGGTGTCCCACAAGCCATTATCTCAGATAATGGGACACCATTCAAGAATCAGGATGTTCGTGACTTGTGCGAGAAATTCAAAATCTAGCATCGCTTCTCCATCCCGTACTATCCCCAAGGAAATGGCCAAGCAGAAGCCACAAACAAAACCATCCTCAAAATCCTCAAGAAAATAGTCAATGACGTAGGTCGTGATTGGCACTTGCGGCTTAATCCCGCCCTTTGGGCTTATCAAACCAACATCTGCACACCCATCGGTGCCACCCCCTTCTCCTTGGTCTATGGATCAGAAGTCGTACTCCCCATTGAGATCAAGCTCCCATCTCTCAGGATATCACTGCAAAACCTTATCACAGATGAAGAATATCGGGTATCAAGACTAAATAAGTTGGAGTTACTGGATGAGAAATGAATAGATGCTTTAAATCACTTGCAAGTCTATCAGAATAGACTCAAATGGAGCTACAACAAGAAAATCAGAAGCAAGATTTTCCAAGTCAGAGAACTGGTCTTAAAAGAAAATCAAAAGAATCTCCCAAACCCAAGCAGCAAAGGCAAATTTGAACCCACTTGGTTGGGACCATTTGTCATAACAAGTTACAAATTAGGGGCATATTAGTTATCAACACCCGAAGGGGAACCTTTGTAGGAGCCAATAAATAGCTCCCATCTCAAAAAAATTTATGCCTAATTCTTTCAAGGTATAGAACCAAAAAATCCAAAAAATTTAGAAAAAGTCCTAAAAAAGGGTTACTTTGGCGAAAACCTGGAAAACAGGTGTCTTGGTGACAACAAAAAAATAAAAAAAGCAAAAAATAAAAAATAAAAAAAATCAGAGAAATGATCAAAAAATAGTAAAGAGAAAAATCGTCCTCTAGTGAAAACCACGTTGGTGGCACTATGGGCAAGTACCTTGGTGAAAACCTGGCAAACAGGCGCCACGTGTAAATAAGCACTCTCCATCCACTAGGATCTTTACGGCTTGTTCAACATCATCTATCTCGCTTCCATCAGTCATCGCATTCAGGTCTCCATCCATCACACATCCACTCGCATCCGCACCATAGCTTGGTCATGTGTTCATATCATGATCCCTCCTAGTACTACTCGGCCCATCCTCAAGGTCAGTTTGTCCTGCCTTTATCGGGGTAGTCCATTGCATCGTGTTGGGGGCATGTTCTCATCGGATCGGATTTTTGTATATTCTTAAAGTCCTCAAATCAGAAAATCCAAAAACATCATAAAATCAAAAAATACAAAAACATCAAAACATATCAAAATCCAAAAATAGGTCAAAAAGTCAATCAAAAATCACCAAAAATAAGGTCGTCTCGTCGAACTACGTCATCTCTAAGCTTGAACGTAGGCAAGGTTGATCTTTGATCATCCCCCGAGACATTTAGGTCAGTCCTATAAGAGTCTGTCATAATAAACTGACATCTCATCATGTATATCTCCATCTGTAAATCGGTCAAGTCGTCAGTTGAACTACGTGGTCTTTGCATGTATAACGTAGGCAAGGCTCATATGTTGATCAACCCTCGAGACCCCTAGGATAGGTCTTTAGGTTAGTCTCTTGGTCAAAATCTCAGAAAATTCCAAAAACATTAAAAAATTAAAAATCAAAACATTTGTAAAACCTTGAAAAATACCAAAAATAGCCTCAAAACATTGCAAAACATTGCAAAACATCCAAATATTTGAAAAATTCCATTCGTCTCATCTCGCTTACAACCACAATAAACACCATCCATAATAAACTAATCGTCACTCTCAACCTTTGGTAAAACAGTTGGAAACAAGTCTAGCAGCCTAAAAGTAGAACTGCAAACATCAAGTCTTAAGTCTAAGTTAGTGCGTAAGCAAATTGGTCATCTCTTTGTATCGGTAACACATCATCTGAATCGGTCCCATATCAATCATCTCTTAGAGCATTTTGGGTAAACAAAATGACGTGCCACCATCCACTAACATGTCCTAGGATGAATCCTTCCTACAATGGGCATTATCTTTTGGCAATAAGTTTTGATTCTTATCCTTACAAAACACATCCTCTTTCCGTTAGCGGTATTGAAGAGCATCAGTTTGTTTGTTTACATGGTCTTTATCTTTTTACTTATCTTATCTTGCACTCATTCCAAGGACGTCTCGATGATATCCCAAGGAAAAGGATTTAGAGAAATAGGAATGGGGCAATGATCATTATCTTTGGTCTGTTGTGCTTGTTGGACGTTCTTGTAATATAACCTCGGTGAATACTTGCTTTGTTAGGTATGTATGGAAGAGGTCTAGGGCAACTTGTTGACTATTACAAGGATAGGTAAATATCTTTTCGTGTTTTGGTCTGAGGTGTCTGAAACTTCTGAAATACATCCTAGCAAGGTTTCCGTATGTCAGGTGTGAACAAGAATACTCCTATCTGAATGTCGAGTCAAAGTCCATCACACTAGGTACAATGCCATCCTGGTTCCCTATACCTTGATGCATCGTACCACATGTATTATCAAACATAAGAAAATTTGGCCCTTTGCAAATCCCGATTCCTCGGCAAGTAATTATCATCATCGTCATCATTACCATCTGCATCTACATCATCTTGTGTCTTGTTGAAATGATTTCTTCTTTTCTTACTAATCATGCTAACAAGGTACTATGACAGTTGATAATCATCATCATCATCATCATCGATCCTACATCCACAAATCATTAGTATATTGCATAAACATATCATATAGGAAACGTACGCATTGCATTCTAAATCATCATAAACGATTTATCATAAGAATTCTTCATAAATAGGTGCATCCATGTCACTGCATTTCACCCATTACATCCCATCTCATGGCATTATATCAATCATTGCATAAACATTCATTTGAATTTCACAACCATTTTATAGTACTATATAAACCATCACATAGCATTTACAAAAGCATTCCATAATCATTTTGCATAATCATAACAAATAGGTATATAAGTATTTAATTCATTAGGCATACATACTTGCATAACATAAATGGCATCATATAATCACATTACGTTCACATTACGCATCAGCATATCACTTTGCACTAACATATCATTGCATTACATATATCATCAATGGTTACGTTAGGATAATAACATTTGTTATTCTAAGCATCTCATTGAACCATCCCATTACATTCATCCATAAATCATCTCATATATAAGCATTTTTACACATCATTGCATATACCATAGGTCATATCATTTTATATACCATCCACATCACATATCACATTTGCATAAAATAGATCATCATATAGATAACATCATTGCATAAACATCATTAGAAATAATGCATCCATAACATATAAAAGAACTATCCATGCATAAATAAAAGAACACATTGCATCACATCAAAATCATCAACTCATACATATCATATCATCAATGATACTGTCATAGTACAAAGAATAAAATTGGATCACTATACACATATATGTCAATCGGTACAAAAGGCCCATCAGGGCTATCAAAAATGAGCCCATAAGACACAAAAAATACATTATAATATCTACATCAAACTCGATCCCTATGAATGCTGCCCTCGCCCCTGTCACCGTGACCCTCTGGTGGTCTTTGGCTGGCCCGCTCTGAATACTCTGGGACCTAGTCTGCTCGGGGCATTGTATCATGATAGGCTCGTCGGTAGTACTCAGCCTCTCAAACAACATCCTTGTAAGACCGTACCGACACTGTACCCTAAGAGGAGGAGGCTGTCATACTCTCAATCTGTTATCGTCGGCCTAGCTCTGTGGCTGCTTATAGCTCTACAACTTGTCTCTTACCGGCACTGTACCCTAAGAGGAGGAGGCTGTCATACTCTCAATCTGTTGTCGTCGGCCTAGCTCTGTGGTTGTTTATAGCTCCGCAGCTTGTCTCTACTGTACAACCTGATCCCTCTTTGCTCTGAGCTGCTCTCTCTCATCCCTCGCCTGGTATCTCTCTGCTGTCAGTGCCTGAACCTGTGCCTGCAGTTGTGCAATCAGGGCATCCCATGCGTCTGCCTACCCTACTGGTTGTACCTGTGGCTGCACGTGAGGATGATCCTCACCCTCGACTCGTGGTGGTGGGACTAGCGGATCCTGCATATGGACATCTCCTTGACCTGGTGGAACTGGAGGCCCCCCTGGTGGATCCAGTCGAATCTTGACCCACGGTCCTTGCCCTTGTCCTCTCCCCCTGCCTCTGACCCTGCGTACCTCTGGGTCCTCACCTAGAACGGTCAACCGAAGAGGAGGTCTGAACCAATCCCTGTAGGCCTGTGTGGTCCCCGAATCTGCAAAGCCTTGATCATAAGCCCATGGGCAGGCTACCAACTGCCTAAAACTATCAATTGCCTCCTCGGTAGGAATTCCAGGCCCCCATGCTATCTGTGTCATGCTGAGTGCAAAGAAAGCTACATAACCATCATCGGACCGATCCTGTGGCTCTCCAAACTGACGTTGTATGCGCCCAGGAAGGTACCGCTCAATCATCGTGTGTTTCCGCCCTTGCATGTATCGATCCTGGCGGTAGTAAAAGAGTTGGACAACATCGTCAGCCCATCCAGGTTGACCAAGGTACAGGTGCCAAGTAAAAACAAGCATCTCATCTAGGACCCACCTCCAGTAGGGGATCCTATGTTCCCCAGTGTGTGTAAAAGACACCCCCCCTTTGTATCGTGCCACCAGGGCATCCTCTGCCCCCATTGGAACCGGAACAACTCGTGGACGTAGCACAAAAATGTGCTCCCACACCCAGACATGAAGAAGTGTCATGCTGACCCCTAACACTCTGTCGTCCATGTAAGCGTACTCATGCAAATCCTTGTAGAGTGAGGCTAGAAGGATAGGCCCCCATGCTAAACAAACCGGCCTGTCCCGGACCATCCACTCCCTGCAATAACCCCAATAGGGACTGAAGTACCACCCTCGCCTGTCTGGGGCAACTAGACCCAAAATGATCGCTGCAATCACCCAGTGGAAGGGAGGTGCTATAACTCTGTATCTCTCCAGCTCGATCTGACCCTCGCAATAGATAATGTCTCGTGTAGCGAGGACTCTGATGCAACACTCGCGTCCCTCCTCCATATCATAGATCGCTTGTCGGTCATGAATAGGCAAATGAAGAATGCGCCAAACATCCTCTAGGGTGACAGACGCCTCGCCAATGGGAAGATGAAATGACGATGTCTCACTGTGCCACCTCTCGGCTAGTGCTGACAACATCCCAAGGTGGGTGCGCACGGGCGCTGCGTATGCAATGTGTCATAGTCCCGTGACTCCCAATCAGTCCTGGTCTCTGTCGCTCAAGTCCTGTAGGATGCTAGCTAAATCCTGCGATCGGTGCTCCCGCGAGTAGAGCTCCTTGGGCTCGTCCTGCATCAAGGAAAATCACCGTGTTAAAATTTTTCAAAAATTTCTGATCAAACGCTCCAAGCTCACTTCTAGCGGCATAGTTTGTGATGGCATCATAGTTTGAGTTTCCTCAAACTCTGACGCTGGACCCTAAATTAAGCCAAATAGGGCCGCTGCGGCGCACTTTAACCAAATCGGCCTGCCGAACCCGAGCCCAGTGGCAGAGTTTCTAAACTCCAAACTGCACCACTGCGGCGCTAAATAGCACCATTGCGGTGCAAAATGGCTTGGCGTGATGTAGTTAAAATGTCGAGCGGTGCTATAATAGCGCCGCTGGAGGCGAGCTCATCTTTTAAAGGGCTAATAAATGCGTTAAATGAAAAAATGAAGCTTCAGTTAGGGTCACATACCGGTGCACCGATGCCAGGTGGCTGCTGGTAGGTCCGAACTTGGTCTGAAATGTGTAGGGGAAGCTGTCGTTGCACCATATCGCTAGAGGGTCAGAGCTCGAATCTCAAGGCTTGCTAGCGGAGGTGTGTGAAAATGACTTGAAAGTGACCCCTTAGGCCCCTTTAAGCCTAAAAATTAGGGTTTTTTAACCCTAAATGGCTATCCTGCTAGGGTTTTGGACCCCCGAACCTATTTTTGTCTGATTGAGGCTTGTTTTTCATTGTTTTATTGCGTTTAGACACATTTTTAGCCTCCCAGACCCCTTTCGGACATGTCGGGTACTTTATCACCTTTTTCGCGAGATCACCCACAAAATTAAAAAATTTCATCCAATCTCTTGAGAGGGCATTATAATGGCATGTTTTCTCCCACCATGCAGCAGTAGGGCAAGTTTTTAAATATCAAAAATTTTGGCTTTGATCGAGATTGTTTATTCTTTGAACCAACACAACGAGTGCATCGCTTCAAAGAGGGGAAAAATGTATACACATAAAATATACTGATTGACATCATGCATTTGATCCTGACTTACTAACATCATTTCTTCCTGAATCATCCCTCGGTCTAACCATTTAATCAAATTCCCCTATCTGATTAAATTCATCAATTTTTATCCCTTAATCGAATAAATCATTTTATCTTATTAAGTCAATTCCTTCTGTTAATTAAATCAATCCATCTGATCTAATTATCTCTATTTAATTAAATAATCAATTTATTTGATTAAATCTCTAAAGTCTATCCATTAAATTAAATAAATTAAAACCTTATTTGATTTAATCTAACACAATCCCTTTTAATTAAATAAATCAAAATCCTTATTTAATTAACCTCTTATCATATTCCTCTTTATTTGATTTAAATAAACCCATAAATCTAAGTCAAATAAGTCATCATCTAATCTCCTGTTAAATTAATTAAACCCTTGATTAATTTAATCTCATCTCATGTCACATCCTCTAGATAATGCAAGTTGCACATGAAAATAGATTTAATTCATTTATTAAATCTCTATTTTCCTCACAAGGCATCTTTTGGAATATTCTCTCAATTTGAATTCAAAAATTCCAAGTCAACATGTACATCCAACAAGGCAATAACTTCTTCTTACATGTCCTTTGCCTTGAGCCAAGTGGAATTTATTGCATTTTCCCTTCCCTCTTACATGTCATTTCAACAAATTTGAATTTCAAATATTGGCATTTATTGGTACAAACCCCAAATCTTGCACATCCATCATCCATTTATAGCTTGACAAGTGGCACCATATCATTGGATGAATGTTAGTCCCACATTGCTCAAATTTGGACATTCATCCATCTTAGAATCCTATAAATAAACTACTCATATCCTCATTTGATTATCCACAATCCAAGCAAAGTTACCATGATAAAATATTTAGCCATTTTCATCCATCATTGAATTCTTAGTTAGGCTTTTTGCAGATTTGGCTTGGATTTCTCATCTTTCATCAAAGAGGATCAACATCATCTTCAACATATCAAGATTTCATCATAGGAATTGGGAAAGGGCCAATTTTCACATCAAATTGGCACCAATTCCCCCATGGGATCATGAGTTTGCACATCTAATTAGGATTTGAGCTTCGTTTTATCATTTTCATTGTATTCTTTGTTGTTTTCTTTCCTAGTTTGAAGTTGTAAATGGATTTCATAGGGAATCCTTATTTAGACTTGCAATATTTAACTTGAGGTGTTTATTCTCCTTGTTTTGCAGGTACCTAGGTTGTGGTTCGCACACTATCATTGGTAGAACTTCATGCTATCAACATAACAACCCAAATCTACAAACAAGTCCCTGTATATCTACCATCCTGCAAAATAAGACTCCAAGTTAATAACACACATAGACATGTGAGAATTTTTTTTTGAAGTAACTCATTGTAGTAAAGTGTAACCAATTCAAGAGAGGTTCCCCTCTCATACAGAACACATATACCTTCTAGAACTCCCACTGCACAGGTAATGTCAAATCTGAAAACAAAATTACAACATTAACAAGTCCTCCTATAGCACTTCACATAGAGGATGTGGCTAACTCCTCTATCATAGTGTCAAAGAAGCATAAAATGATATGCAAAATACATCTCTCATAACATACAAACATTCAAGAAGAAGACAATATTCCCATAAAGAGAGAACCTGCAAATCAAACCATGTTCTTATACCACACTAATATGTGCCAAACTGTGTAAAGTAAGATCTCCTTCAACACTCCCAAACTAAAAGGATAACAACATCTAACCATTCAACTTATAATAATGAAACATAGCCAAACTTAGATGTAAACCTTTCACAGAAAGTAGATCAAACTTAGCCAGACATTCCCACAATAAAAGGGAATATTCCCAAAGCCACTAACTATCTCCCATACCTCTCCTACCCAAATCCTTAGAACTAACTCAAGTTCAAGATTGTAAGGAGAACAATGGAAATACATAAAATCATGCATCTACTTCTCAACAATCCCTCATAACTCAAATTTCAAGACTAATGCATAAGAGAAGACAAGATACATATAAATAATGCATCTAATAATCAGGTGGGCAACACCTCTTAGATCATTTACCTTTCAAGTAGACCAAGAGTGGGATACAAGATTTTCTTGTGCATACAACACCAAGAAATATAGGCTTTTAATAAATACAACATTCTCATCAGGTTTATGATGGACTCACATCCATTTCCAAGTGTAGGCTCCTCAATCTTTATTGTTGAAAAACTTTTATAACAAGTAACCATTCCAACACATATCTCTTAACATAAGAAGTATCCAGCCTAACCTAAGTCTCTCTAGTATCCATGAGCACCCATCAATCAATCCATGCCAACTTCAAATGCAACCTGCATAATCATGAAGCTTCAAGAAAATGATTAATACTCAAAACCAAAATGAACTACATCCTCTCCAAAGGAAGAACAATAACACCTTTCTAGAATGGGTATGCCAGACTTGAACTTCCTCCTTTTTCCCTTGTGAGTCTATTTGTTATGCGCTATTTTACTCTCAAAGGTTAATATATGTCTATTCATGCTTACCACTTTCCCCTTTTAAATCACATTAGACATGGGGAGCACATAAACTTGCCTTTTTACCTTTTGTCCTCTGTGCAGCTTAATATTGAAAAAGGATCTAACATGCCCCTTCATTAGGGCCTTATGCTCACTTTGTATAAATTTTCCCTTGCTCAAAATCCCCATGGTAACCCTCTAAATGCCAAAATTGAACACCCTGACTAGTCGGATGAGGACATTGTTGAACCACAGGGGGCAGACAACCTTGATGTTGGTGAACCCCTGGTTGTTGAACAACCTCCCCACAACCCTCATATTGTTGTGGCGAGACGTTTGCTTATCCTTGCCAAAATAAACTCTCTGGTAGCTAATGTTTCTAATCCTTCTACCCCTTGGTCCCAGAAAAGTGAGGATTTGAAGAATGTCAACTTAATGCTTACTAGAGCTACCCCTAAAAAGAGGAAACACTCTCCCCTACTGTTAGAACCACCAAAAGCCAAGAGACCTAGACATGGTATCAATCCTAGTGATGTTATTCATATTTTTGAGGATGTGAACTAAAAGGAGGAGGTCAAGGAGACCTTACAGGGACAGGGGAGTGGTGGAAGAAGGTTTTCCCAGCTGGAAAAGGTGGCCTCCAAAGAGAAAAAGGGGAAACAAAAAGTGTTTGAGGATGTGGAGGAAATCCCGGGTTATGAGGAGTTTGAGGCTCAGGAAGATGAGGAATCTAAAGATTTTGATTTTGAGGACACAACCTACGATATGGGGGAAGATGAATTGGAGGAGGAAAAAGATGAGGAAGAGGAAGAGCAAGCATAATAGTATGAGGAAAAGATTGAAGCCAAGAATGAACATGATGTCAGGTTTTCTAGATTGGAGAACAAAATTGATGTTTTGAGTAATGAATTTTTAAAAAGTAGACTAACCTTCTTGTAGGTCCAGTTTGAGGATATGGAAAAGGAATTGGTTACTCTAATGAGATTCACTAACAAGTTGATGAGATGTGTGATGTTGGGAGCTACATTCAAAGAAACGAAGCTTATCAGAAAATTAAAGAAGTTGGGGAAATCTGACGCCCTGAAACAGCTGGATGAAACAGAGGGACCTAATTAGCATGAATATGTGGCTCTCTTAGGAGAGTATGGGGACTTGTTAAAGAAAGATAGTTAATGTCTTGGTTTGTTGCTATTTTGTTTTTTGATGGGTTTTTTGTATTTTATCTATATCTGGGACTGTTCGACTATTTTCTTCAAGATTTGGTGGAATACCACCTAGTTAACAGTGGACTTAATTAATGGTCTTTGTAGTTTAAAGTATGCTGGTATAAACTTGTTGTTTTTGATAGATAATGGTTGGACTATGGTTATGGTTTTAAATTTGGGCCTACGAACCAAGCTGATTTCTGTTTGGCCCTTCCCTCCTTATCTTATAAAAAATAATAACACCTTTCAAAAAAACTCTAAAGGTCCTCCATGAAACAAGATGTCAAAACCTTTTCAAATCACATGAAGATAGCCATATCCTACCAAATCTCCCACTGAATTGCAATACCGAGCTATACGTGGAAACAAGATAAACATCAAACCATCACTATCAAAAACTCCCATTGAAACATGTAACCAAGCTATCCATGACATCGTGATAACCATCTCCTAAATGAAGATCATCCATGGCCTCAACGCAATCAAAGAAACTGTTGTTAACAACATAGCTCTCAAAAGGTCAAGAAAACCATAATCTCTAAACCAAGAAGATAAAAAACACTTCTTTTACAAATCTGTAATATCACAATAGTAAAAGTTCCCACTACAACCAAAAAACCTTCAAATTTTTAAGAGAAAGGTGTCCCAAACTCTACCCAACTATTAACTCTAATACCAAATGTTGAAAATGAAGGTAATACTATAGCTTACAACTTGTAAACCTATGTGACTGTAGATGTAATTAAGTATTCTTTTTCACAATTCTTTGTGTATGATAAATCTGTTTAGATCTATTTTACCAATTTTAGAAAGAGATGGAAGATTGTAGAAGAATGAGGCAAGAAGATAGAACTAAGACAACATATACGTGGAGAAACCCTTCTAGGAAAAAACTCCACCGGAATTAATAGTGCTTGTATTATTTAACCTTAGAACAAGATTACAATAATACTATATCAATCCTTGATTGATATGCTTCCTTGCCTTCAACAATCCTTCTTCACAACCTACAGAAAACTCTCATACACTTTTTGTAGCACAAGCTATCCATGCATTCCATGTGACCAAGCATGAATCCACACATCCCATGCCATGCTTCAAACCCTCACACATGCACAAGCTCAACCTGCTAACCTGCTACAAACTTTGATGCAATTGATGCAATAAATAGACAATTAATGAGCATGTAAACTCATAAGATTTATCAAATAAAAGAGCATAAAGCTCCTTTCAAAATTCTATGCCTAGATATTGCAAGTAGATTTCCAATGTGTAATCTGAGTTCAAACCAAATTCTTCATCAATTTAGGCACCCCAAACTGAACATTGGTCAAGAAAATATCTTGCAAGCTTCTCCTCAAAGTTGGTTCCCAAGAATGGGCCCACTTAATTGAGCCTTGTAAATATCTTCTCATGCAATAGGTGTTAACTGAAAGATGCCAAATTGGGTGCCCAAGGTGGGCCCAAGTCAATCTTAGTTAACTAAAACATATCTCTCCACCAATTCATGCAAACATTATACATGATTGATCATCCCCACTTAACTAAGTGTATCCACTTGTTATCTATCATGTCATTAGTCATGTAACTCAAGTCAACTAAAGTCAACTAGAATTCAACTGAAACTAACTACATGCAACTAAAGATAACTGAACCATAACTAAACTGAATTGGACTAAACTAAACTAAACTAAACTCCACGCATGTAAATATCAATCCCTAACTTGTAGGATCTTTACATGCATTATTGAAGTGTTATCAATCCTCCAAACAGTTAACTTAAGCAAGGTGGGTTCCACCTTCCATGTGGGCACCTCATGTGCTCCTATCTTATAGGAGCTCCTCTTGGATGCCCCCACATGCTCCTATCATTTAGGAATAATTACAAATGTTAATTTACATGTTCATTTCATTTGCATTTAATCTCTTTCTAGTCCTAGTGTTGGGGAACACTTTCCAAGGACTTAGGAGATACATGAAATATGTTTAGGATTGCAATTAAATGGCATCCTGTTCCCAACACTTCCTACGGTCTAATTCCTCCTTAACAACCATTTTTTCCTAATGATGCTTATCCATATTTTCAACTTTTTTAAATAACTTAGCAAAAAAATTATCGCTAAAGCCTCCATCGAAAATTTTCCTACTTTAGCCAAAATAATTTGACTTTGAAACTATTAGTGATTAGATGTTTTTGGATTCTAAGTACCTCCACTTGTGGTTAAAACATGCTACTCTCCCAAATCTCGTAGCCATGGAGAACAACCAATGTGACCAACAAACCAAAAAAGGTTTTCTTGGTTTTCCTATCCCACAACTCCTCTTTCCTGTACACCTATTCTACAGTAGGTAAGAAGCTCTCCAACCTCCTTAAATCCTTTTCGTTCTACATGGCTCCCATATGAGCCTATTGTGAAAATCAATTCCCGGGTACATGTATTCTTCCACTATCTCCAACGAACTTCCCTCAAATATGAAATTAACTTTTTTTCCTTTTCAATGAAAAATCGTGACTTTGGTCTTATTGGTGTTCACTTGCATATCTACCTCTTTCCAAAAGAGTTCTAAAGCCTTCAAATGTTCTCTCAAACCATTAGTAGTTTCAATTAAGATAAGATCATTCACATATAAAACTTCACCCTATACCCTACAAGCTAAATACCCTCCCTAGCAGTTTTTTTTTTATTATCAATTTTCAAGTTTATCAATATATAAACCAAATAAAGTGGATGATAAAGGGCATCCTTGCTTGACCCCAAAGTCACTACTAAAACATTCAAACATACCCTTTTTAGTTCTGATTTTAGCTCTAACTTGCTCATAAAGCTTATGTATTGTCACTCTGAACTCATTGGGTAATCCCACAATACTAAGTCCCCTCTAAAATGTTCAAAGTTCACTCTGAAGGTCTCCATCGATAAAATAATAATAATACCTTTGAGAAAAGATTACCTTCACTCAAAGGTATCATTGTATTATTTTTTAAGTTATATTAACCAATAAATATGTTTGTCACATCATTTATCAAGCTCACATTTTCTACTCTCAAACGACGATAAAAATTTTGCGCAGAGTTTTTTTGTCTCCTTTAGGTCTGCTAGGTCTGCAAGTTGCTTCTACGTAGGGAAGGAACAAGGGAGCTTCAAACAAAGGGGAGGAGCAAAGGTCTGAGTGAAAGCCTCCATATTCTACAAATTTTTCCATTTTTCCCCTCATTCTTGAAATTTTCCAATTTATTTGAAATGGTAAGAATTCTTCAAATTTTTAAAATTGAAATGGTGAAATTTACAAACCAAAAAAAAATTAAACCCTAAACCCTAAAATCAAAACTCTAATCTTGATTTACATCCTAGTATATCGGTAAATATGAATCTTTATTGATTGCAAGAAAATCCCTAGAATGATTTAATAATGTTAGGGTAAATAAATTTTACCTTAGGCTTAAGTTAACTTAGGCATAATAATTTTATTAATTAGGGTATATGTGTTTCCCGTACGGGGAAGTTTCATACCTACCACCTATTTTTCACAGCTTTAAAAAGCATGTACCATATGTAGATTAATCATCTCATCCTCAATGCATTTTCTCTTTGGTGAATTATCTTCTCTCATGCTTGTGAAGGTTATTTCTGCAGTTTGTCATCCTGGGTGTGTTTCTCTTAGTGGACTTGTTTCTTATGAAAGGGAGACAATTTTTTTGTCGACACTAGATCATAATTTGTCTTCAAGCACTTACCATTTTTGCAGGTGATTACACATTGTGGGGGGGCTATATAGTCTCTCTCTTTCACTCTTATGGTGGGACTATTGATTGTATATACATGATGTATATAGTACTTGGGGGCTGTGATTGAGTCCTCCATCCATGCATCTTTTTTGTTTTCTTTTCTCTCTTTTGGAGAGGGTTTTTTTCCCACAAGATTTTTCTCCTTTCTATAGTTGTGAGAGATTTCTTTTGCATTGTAAATGGGTACCTAACATGGTTGTGTAGTTGGGACCCATATTGCATCTTGATTTTTTGCATAATAATTCTCCCTAAGTTGCATTTAAGGGGGGGTGTTAGGGTAAATAGACTTTACCTTAGGCATAATAATTTTATTAATTAGGGTAGTTGTGTTTCCTGTATCAGGAAGTTTCATACCTGTCACCTATTTTTCACAGCTTTAAAAAGCCTGTATCATATGTAGATTAATCATCTCATTCTCAATGCATTTTCTCTTCGGTGAATTATATTCTCTCGTGCTTGTGAAGGTTATTTCTATAGTTGGTCATTCTAGGTGTGCTAATCTCATAGATAATTTATTGTTCAAAGAGTAAATTCAATCTCTTTTCTTGAACCTTATGTGTGCGATTTGGTAGATAAGAAGAAAATTTATTGAAAAGGAGGGAAAATGTAGAAAATTATTGAATTTATTTCTTTCCATGTTAATGTCCATCCTAGCCTAAGGACTTCTACTAAATACTCATAATCCATGCCAATTTTAGGATCAGAAAATGGAATCAATATGGATAAAAATCTCTTGATGTTGTCTTGTGAAGTCTCTAAATGCAACCATATGTTGTGTAGCTCTTGAATAAAGTATCTGAGTCTATAAATATGATTAATTGGTTATGGTTTTGAAAACCTTAGCATTTACTTTCTTTGTTTTTGAAAAGGAGTTAGTAGTAGGTGAATATGCTTGATTGAAGATTGTTCTTAAGTTCTATTAGCGAGTCAATCCAGTTTCTCATGAACTTATCTACTCATAACTCACCCTTCTTATAGTATCCATGATTTTCCCCCTATTTTCTATGATTTTATTTTTGTAGAAGAAGAGGATGGTTCTAATTAGCCTTTATCTTCTTAAAATAACTCTCTAAAATATTTTGACCCATCTATGATTAGTTAACAATCAAGAAATAAGACTTAGATGACTTGCTATGAAGTGCCCCCACTTTCACCAATGTGTCATATTCTCTTGTGATTATTTCAAAAAATCATCAAAACTTAGCATTTTGAACATAGCTCCTAAGGCATCTCCAGTGGAGTAGAAGGTAGAAACAAAGTTTGAACTTAGGTAGGACCCAATTTAGATAGAACACTACAACATTACATGAGTCAATCTTTTTGTGATCTAGTAATCCTATACAATGGAAACCTCAATGATTTCAAATGTGTGATACAGTATTGTATGTTTTCAATAACGGTTGTACTTGACTAATTAGTTCATTTTCCAATTGGTGGCCCCTAAGCATATCAATCTTTCAAAATAAAGTTTCAAAATTTCTATAGATTTTTTGTGGTGAATCAAGACTCTCTACATGTGGAAGAGTAGATATAGAGGCATTGAAAAGTAAATAAAACCATGTGATATTGATTCACCATAATTTATTAAAATATATCTTTTATACATATAAAAAAGGAGCATTATTTTCATACCATCTATGATCTCCTAAAGTGCCCTTTTCTATCAAACAAGAATTTTATTTTACTTCATTGAGATAGAAGTTGTAGGGCATGAGGATAAGAGGTTTTTATTCATCCATATTAAGATAAAGAATAGAAAAATAGAGAACCTAATAAAAGGTACATGTATAATCAATACACTCATTTATCTCACCTCCTTGCTTCTCTTATATCCTTTCAGATCCCTAGAATTGTTACATTGATCCATCCTTGTCTAGATGTCAACTATTCACACCACCTCCATCTACAACAATCATTTTCTAGATCCTTGTGATGAAATTCCATTTGCTCTTTCTTTTTTATTCCTTTTATGGAATTCACTTCCTTTCCTACATTTGTATCATTCATATATATGGTTAGATTCCTTTCCTCCATTTCCTTCTCCTCGCTACCCACACTTATCTAACACAAGTCCATGCTTCATGTCCTCCATAATTTAAGGATAGCTTTGGTAGAAATTAGATACTCCTCATTCTTAGTATTGTGGGATTACCCAGGTGTTGAAGGTTGAAACCTAGGGTAAATGGTGACCATTCCTATATTTTGAATCATAAGTACAAGGTTTTGGAATTATAGGATAAGAATATAAAAACCTTGATCTTATTATTGGACAATAGGCTAGTTGTCTCAAAATTTTATATATCATTTATATTCATATAGATATCAATTTTTTTGTTATATTTAATTAAAATTTACCATCAGGGTTCACTATATGTCAATCCCCTAACAACAAACAATTTGGAGGACACCTACACCATCAATCCTTCAATCTATGATATTGATATCTCAATAAATTCAATAAGGTCCATATGTTATATGTGATAGGAAATATTGTAGAGGATATAAACATTCTAAAGAAATATTATATATTGATGGTGCCAATGATTAAGAATAGACAATAGTGGTTGTGAAATACTCATATTATCTCCAACCAACTATCTCTTACCATAAACTATTAGGCCTTAGCAGCCAAAACACCCTCAAGGCATTGGGCTTTTTTAATAACAAAAAGTGACAATATTGATTAACTCATGTAGTACTCATAATTTAATTAGAAATAAATTGGTAACATGATTGGACTATTTTATTTACCAAACCCTAGTATTTTAGGTTATGAATCTAAAAAATAAAGACACACTCCATGTTTTAGGGAACTGTGTGGGATTAAACTTTCTATGGGAGACTACATGCTAGATTGTTCTATATTCACCATCCCAATGGATATAGAAAACATTGTTTTGGGAACTTCTAATGGTTTAAAATACACTAGAAATAGTTGAAATTAATTTCTAAGAGATGTTGAAAAATTTACACTTAATTAATAGGATATTTGAACTAAAAGGATTGTGCACAAAGTGTATGGACAACTAGTACTTTCACACTAAATAGAAAAGATACTTAATAGGGTGATCCCACAATACTGGTTTACAATTTTTGGCCAAATTGGACACTGAACTAGTTTTTTCTAACTAAATCTTCACTTTCGGGCACCTATAGCGGCTAAACCATGAGGAATTTGAAGATGATGCAAACTAGTGATTTGTGGCATTTTGTCTGTAGATTCTAAATATATTTTTTTCAAAAATTTTGGAATTAGATTGCACTTCTTTTTCCATCTCCTTTGAAAACTAATTTTGTTCAGTAAACACATTTTTTAAGGAGTGACACTCATCATATAACACAACTTTTTTTCCATGAAGGATAAAATTCTATTTTTTTTTAATTTAGATTTTTAATTGCGATATCTAGTTCTTCCAATTGGTTTCATAATATTTTATTGAATATTTTTTCCTTAATCAAGTTTCGAAGTCAAACTAATTACAATTCAGACATAGGCGGACCGTATAACACATAACTTTTTTTGTATGTATCGAAATTCAATATATTTTTTTGTTGGATCAAGGACTTCAATATCTAGTGCACTCATATTTAAAAAAAAAAAAATATAATCTTTTATTTTTCCACATGTGTAGAACAAAAAGCTTGATTTTCAGTTAAAAACCTACATTTACAAGAAATAAAAAATAAATATAATAATATAATTAAATTTATTTAAAATTATACTTTTGGGAAAGCTTATAATAAGGACTACATACTTACAAAAAATAAATCTTAAATGAATTCATTTGATCCCCCAAAGGGTAAACCAAAAGTGGTTTTTTATCAGCATTTTGATAGGTGTAAAGGAGACTACACTATAGGTATGGTTTAAAACTAGTGGGGTTCTATCCAAGGGGGTTTGATCTAAAGTAGTTTGATCAAAGTGTCTTCAATTGGAATGCTTTAAATGGAACTTTTTAAGGATTAAATCATTATATTTTCTAAAAATATGTGATTTCACCATAAATTAGAATCTCCTAGAAATTGTAAACCAACTTTGTGGGATCACCCAATATGGGGACCTTAAAATGGTTTGTCCCTATTATTTTAATTAGAATTAAAATATTCAAAGAGCCCTACATCACTAAACCCACAATAAATTATAGATAGGAACATAGTAATCTTTGGGGATAGATCAAAAGGATTGCCTCCTAAAATAGATATTGATAATTCCATTCAAAAAATACCAAGGTGTCATCCATCATCCTTCACCTTTTATTAGAAGGTATACCAATAGGTTAAAATGGTGGAATAAAACATTAAACACCAACAAGAGTACTCTCTAGTCTTGAGGAGAACAATAAAATACTACAAAATAAATAAAATTAAGTAGCAAGCTAAACAAGACATAATTTTAACATAGATAGAGTCACTATATCTTGGGATAATCCTTTATACAAAAATTACAATATATTTTAAAAATGGGAGATTACCAAGTATTTGATTCAACCCTTCAACCCTAAACTCTGAGTTTGTCATAGTAAAAAATATTTTTCTTGCACATCTAGATTACTATTTAAGTATATGCAATACATGTGTTTGATGTTAAATATTTATTTATTCAATGGTTATGTGATTGATAGATGTAGATTCTAGTTCTTAAATATGTGTGAATGCCTTACATGTATGTAGTCTTCATGTTCCTATATTATGTTGTAGCTCTTTTGAATTTTGCATATATGTATTTCAATTTTGTCTTTAAAACTCAACTTTGCCATCTTGTTAGGATCAAGGCTCCACATAATTTATAGATCCACATGACAATGTTGATGAAAACCAATTGAATTATGGGGATTAAACTTACTTCCTATTCCTTGAGGGTCTTCTTAGTGACTTTGTTTGGGTATTTTATATCTTCAAAATATGTCATTTCCCTTTTTGTGCCACGTCTCAATTATGTAAGGAATGTCATCAATCCTCTAGATTTAGGTAGCTAGAAATATCATTTAAACATAACTTAGGATTTAACATTGTTATAATTAAATTGGATTTTTATCTTGATTTATTGTAAGATCATGCAAGATGTATGTAACCAAGTAAACATGATTACTTGATCATTATATTTTTCAACTAAACAGAGAACTCATTGAACTTAATTTTAATTTTTAAACTTTATTTGCAAGTCCTATAAAGATCCTAAAAGAACACCTAACTAAAATTTTATTCTTGCATTCATAGTGTAATTATAGAAATTTCACTAGGCCTAACTATGTTGTGAAATATGCTCAAGTGGTAGCTCTTTTTATCTTCCATTAAAAAAAAATCTTCATTAGGAGCTCTCCTAGGGATGATTCATCAAATATCTACATATTTGTATTGTTCCTCTATTCTAATTGTACAATAGGCATTATTAGTGCTCCAAAAAGATACATTGCAATTCAAAAATATACGTACACATGATGTGCATGTAAATACATTTTCCAAAACACACAAAATAAGAAACTACCTTAGGTCAACATAAGCAAACAATCAAGCATTTAATGAATGTAGCGAGCCCCAAATTGCTCAAAGGAGAAGATAACCCAAATGGATACCATAGTGAGCTTCACATAAAATAAATATTTTCTTTTTTTATTGACCATAATGACATGCAAATTACAACTAATTGAATTTTATATTTTAGAATATAGGGAGAGAATTTAGAAATTGCCCCTATTTGTCAAGTGTACTCAACCTTATTAGATTCTATTTCCTTCTTTAAAATTATTCCTTTCCATCCCTAACTCCTTCATTCTACGTTATGTGTTATTTCTCTTTATTCAGGCTAAAGCTCTTTCCTTCTTGTTATGAAATTATTTATGTTTATTCATATATTATGTATACATGTTTGTCGCGAATATATATACATATATCCAAATCTATAGATGCAATTTAAAATTAGAACTTAATTAATTTTTGTGTGGTGCACCGATATGGATGGGATTTGGACACGTATTGATCAAGGATAACTTTAAGACCCTCCCCTCTTGGAAAAGGTGTAAAAACTTGATGAATCTTGTATAATTCCCAAAAAAAAAAAATATTGGCAATTTTTTCCTTTTGGGGAAAATAATAAATTCAATTGGTGAATCTTTTGTAATAACTAGAAGTTTGTAGAAAACCCTAGTGAATTATAATTTTTTAAACCAATAAAATATTTTCATTGGCGATTAAAACCTATTTTCAAACCAATAAAATATTTTCATTGGCAAATTAAACCTGTTTTCAAACCAAACAAATATTTTTGTTGGTGAATTAAACCTATTTTCAAACCAAAAAAATATTTTTGTTAGAAAATAAAACATGTACTCAAACCAATAAAATATTTTCATTGGCAAATAAACCATTTTAAAACCAATAAAATATTTTCATTGGTGAATTAAACCATTTTAAAACCAATAAAATATTTTCATTGGCGAATTAAACCTATTTTCAAACCAGTTAAAAATTTTCATCAATGAATTAAACTAGTATGCCAATAAAAATCATAGCGTGGGTGGCGAAAATATCAAATGCTATATATTATTCTATTCTAGGAAAAAATTTCCACACACCCAAATTCCTACATCAAGTCTTTGGAATGGAGACAAGTGTCAACATATAATAAATTTTGATCAGAAGTGAGCCACTCAGCGAAGTACTATGTCTGAAGCTAGATGTCAGTGCAACTTAACAATTAGTAACTACGAGTTATATAAATTTAGTAAGCTAATATAACATTAATATACTCAATCTTTACTTTGTCAAAGAATCTAGGATGGCATCTCCAGACGAGAAGAGGAGCGAGGCTCTGAATTTGAAATCTTTTGGCGATTCTAGAGATGATGGTTCTAATTTTGATGATGATGATGAGGATGATGTGGGGTTGGAGTTGTTCTTGCGACCTATCCCTTCGATGTTGGGCCTGTTTATGGTGCGTCGGGATCCTTTTGTTGGCATTTTTGTTTTAGTGGGGGCGACAGTTATGGTTCTTTTTTTCTTCCCTCTGCCTTTTCCTTCTGTGGCACTTCTTTTGTACCCAAACTATTGTAGGTCACAGGTTCTCCTATCTTCTCATTTGTGGCTTCCTGCTAGTTGTGGTGGCTTTCTGTTTACACCACTAGTTTGGGTTGTTTCTTTGGCCCTCTCTTTTTATTTTTTGGGGAGCTAGTTCGTTAATTATTTTTTACTCTTTGGGGGTTCTAGTTGAGAGTGTTGAATGGGTCTTTTCCTTCCTCCTCTAGTGCTTTTTCAAAGTTTCTCCCTACCATGGGCTTTTAGGGTTTCAAGAGGGTTGCGCTTGTTTATTTTCTACTGAGACCTCTATGGAGTGGTGGTTTTCCCTTTGTTTTGTTGCTTTGGATATTTAACTTGTTATGGAAGGTTTATCCTTTGGCCTCTTTTTGGTTTTCCTCAAAGATATCTTTGTTGCTCCTTTTTTTGTGTTTCTCTTAGTGTTTAGGTTGTACCTTGAGTTTTTTGTTTGGCTGGGTTGTGTTCCTTCAAGTCCTAGGTTTTCTTGGAGTAGTTGGACATTTTTGATGCTTAGTTTGTGGGTTTGAAGTTATTGGCTAGGTTATGCTTAAAGATTTTTTTCATGTCCTAGTTGTTTTCTTGGCTTGAGAAATTTTTGGATGCCCTCTCCTTTGGAGATTTGTCCTCTTTTGAGGAGGTTAAGGAGTTATTTCATTCATTGTTTATTCCTCTATTGAAGACTCTTAAGGCTACCCTCTTTAATGGGTTGGCTTCGAATGGGTTGTTGCTTCCTATAGATTCTAAGTTCATTGTTTTTGGAGGAGTTTCTACCTTTTCCTTGGATTTTGAGTATCCTTTAGAGGTGGAGATTTCTCTTATTGAGGTGGAGGCATCCTCTCTTTAGGTGGAGGTGTGTTCTTGGGTTAAGGTTTCTCTCCTACTGCTCCTTTTGAGGTAGAGGCCATTCCTATGAAGGTGAAATATGGATTTATTGGAGAGTTATTTTTGTTGTGAAAGCAATGTTCTTAGTTTCTTCTCCTAAAGAGGTGGAGAGGCAGGTTTGATGATTTGGGTGTTATGCTTCATTAGAATGGAAGTTTTCGTTGGCTCTTTAATCTAGTTTTCTGAGTGGTTTTCTCATTGTTGCATGACTGATTCAGGTTATGCTGGCTCAAGAATGTATTGTCTGAGCGTCTGGTTTGTTGTTGCTTGGCTATTTCAGGTAGGGTTTATGTTTTATTAGGGTTTCAAGTCCCTGTAAAACCTGGTTGTAAAGGGTTCCAGGTCCCCTTCAAAACCTGTTTTCTTTAGCTTGGGTAGTCTAGTTAATCTTTCGATGGTTGATGTGTTGTTGTTTGGCTCTGTTTTATCATTTTGTAGCGTCCTATTTGAGAGGGTTTCGGGTCCCTTCAAAACCTATTTGTAATGGGTTTTAGGTCCCCCCAAAACCTATTTTCCCCATATAATCAAAACATTAATATACTCATAAAATTAAAATTGCACTGACAGTAACTATGAGTTATATTATTGTGCAACTTAACTGTTTGATAAATGTTTGATGGATGATTGTAGTTGCATTTTAGAAGGAAATTTTTGAAGTGCTAAACTTGTGAATTCAAACCTCCAAAATAACCCTAGAACCATTAGATTTGCAAATATCAATGGTTGAACTTTTATTTAGGTGTATTATTACTTATTAAATCACTAAATTCATGACTCAATTTTTGCAAAATAATATTGTCACATCAACATGTGTATCTTGTGGTGAATTAAATACTCAAGTGTTGAGTATTGATGTCTTCATTCTATATATACTTCACCAAATTGATGTTCTTCATATCATTTATAGCATATTTACTTTCTCTCTTCCCTATTCACAATTTCACTATGATATTATGGAGTCTTCATGGTGTGTCATGGTACCCAAATGTTTTGGGAGAAAAGAAGCAACAATGCATACAATAGACAAAAGTTGGGTATGGTTTTCACTATTCCTTGTGTGCTTATTGAGGAGGCTATAAGAACAATTTTGGGTAGGGAATGACTTCAAAACAACCCCCATGCTCTATTTTCTAAGGTAGATTTTGTTTTCTTGTCCAATTGCATGGAAATTTTGTTGGATAAAGAGTTGGTGAAGATGTTGGAAATATGCTATTTTTAGCCTTTCATTTACTATCTTTCTTCATTGGATTTGGCACTTGAGCATTATAATTTTGACTTTGGGTTAGCCCTTGTTGGTGGAATTTGTCCCAAATTTGAACTAGCTTCTTCTATAATGCAATCTCTTTCCATGGTTGTTATGAGGTATGGTATGGTCTGTGATATGACAAATGAATTACTGTCGAGTCTAGAGTTTTGGAGGAAGGATTTGGGTGATACCCTTTTCTTCTCTAGTCTTACATTGTTCAATTCAATTCACCTCCTGCTCAAACACCTGGTTTAGGGCCTCCATGGACCATCATTATCCTCCATTGCTAGTCTCCTCCGCTAATGGTAATGAATTTTTGTAATGAATTGTGTCTATATTTTGTTGTACAACTCTTGTAATATGTATTTTATGGCTATTTTTCTGTCATGGTTAGTGCCTTTTTGGCTAGCTATGTACTTCAAATACTTAAATACTTTTCATAGCTCCATTCTTGTAAATCCTTTTTTCTTTGTTCAATATAAAAAAGTGTCTTTTAAGACTAAAAAGACAATTATAATTTTTTTATGATTCATTTGTTTACTTCTTTGACATATATATTTAATATTACTCTTAATTGCTAAGAACCTGGTATGCAAATAAAAATTGTAGTATACTCCACAAAAATATTATTATTTAATAAGTTTTAATATAATGTTAATATACTAAGAAAATTAAAGTTAATGTACAAAAATATTTCATTGTTCGATGGACAAATTTTCAACATATTTATAAGTTCTGATCATAAGTGAGAAAAAATTATTGTGACTTATTAGTGGATATTGATAATGATTAAGTTACAACAACCCATTTAATTCTTTATCTTTTTGATGCTTCGAAGTACTCTGCTTGAAGCCAAGTTGTCAAATGTTAATCCAAAAAACATTTACAATGGCTCTCCCATGTTTTGACGAAGTGCAAATGGAACAATTGGCAATTTGGCTCACCTTTTCAATTAGATTTAATTATTCTTCTGACAAAATTAAATTTAAAACATATAAATCAGGGTAAGATAACAAGATGAAGATCCTTGATCAGATTGTATTAAATGTTTTAACTATAGGCTCATGCTTCAACATATTGGGATGCATAACCAAGGTCCAAATTTTTTTATAAATTCATCTCATCATAATCTTGATTAAAGCTCTAGTTTGAAAATTGTTATGGAATTCGATACACCAATTTGTCTAACTAGTCCTCGATGACAATTATCCTTCCTAGAAGAAATTACTAGCCAAAGACTTACACAAATTTTTAGGATATGCAACAAATGGAGGGTGATCCCACAAAACTGGTTTACAATTCCATTGAGGAAACAAAATTGCAAAAATGCCCCCATGAAGAAAATTTTGGGTTTTGGGGGCTTCGAACAAACTTAGGGTCCAAATGATCCCAAAAAGGGTTCGCTTGAACCCCCCTTCGAGTGAACCCCCATTTGTTTGAAAGGTCAAGGGGGGTTCGAGTGAACCCCCCTTTTCCCCCTTCTCCCCTCTTGAACCAAATTTCTGCAAAAAATTTCCTTTTGAAGCTCGAGTTGAGGATGAAAATGGAGAAGACTTCATAGACCCAACTAGATGATGGTAGTCCTTAGAACGAGCTATCCATTGAATATAATTTTAATATGTTTTGTTTTAATTATGTATTTTATTTTTTAGTTTGATTAAACATAGGGTTTTCACCAAAAATCAAGCTCTTTGTTCTACACGTGGAAAAATAGCAGATTATCAAAAGAAAAATAAAAAAATATCAGTGCACTAGATATTGATGTCCTTGATTAAACATAGGGTTTTCACCAAAAATCAAGCTCTTTGTTCTACACGTGGAAAAATAGCAGATTATCAAAAGAAAAATAAAAAAATATCAGTGCACTAGATATTGATGTCCTTGATCCAACAAAAAAAATGGAATTTCGATACATACAAAAAAATTTATGCTTTAGCCAGTGAATCATGTCTAAATTGTAAAAGGTTTGACTTTGAAACTTAATTAAGAAAAAAATATTCAATGAAATGCTATGAAACCAATTACATGCACTAGATATCGTAGTTATGAATCTAAATTTGAAAAAATTAGAATTTTATTCTTCGTACAAAAATAGCTATGTGTTAGCCAATGACGTCACTCTTTAAAAATGGTGTTTACTATTAAAACTAGTTTTCAAAGGAGATGGAGAAAGAAGTGCAATCTGATTCCAAATTTTTTGAAAAATATATATTTAGAATCTACAGAGAAAATTGTTGAAAATGGAGGTAATTATGTAGCTTTAAAACTTGTAAAACTATTATACTGTAGATCTAATTAAGTGTTCTTTGTTACAATTTTTTTGTGGATGATTATCTGTTTAGATTCATTTTACCATTTGTAGAAATAGATAGAAGATTGTAGAAGAATAAAACTAGAAGATAGAAGTGACACAACATATACCGCGGAGGAACCCTTTTGGGAAAAAACTCCACCACTAGAATCAATAGTGCTTGTATTATTTAACCTTAGAACAAGATTACAATAATTCTTTACCAATCCTTGCTTGAGATGCTTCTTTTGCCTTCAACAATTCTTCTTCACAACCTGCAATAAAATATGATAAAACTCTCTTCAACTTGCTACAATAAATAGAAAATTACGAGCCTTGAAAACTCCAAAGAGTTGTCAATTACAAAGTACAAATCTTATCTCACAAAACCTACACCTATTCTTTGCAAGTAGAGTTCTTCCGTGAAAAAAAATGTCAAACCAAGTCCCTCATCAATTTGGGCATCCAAAACTGAAGTCCTAACTCAACATTGATTATAAAGATATCTTGTAAGCTTCTCCTCAAAGTTGGCACCCAAAAATGGGCCCACTTGACTTAGCCTTATAGGCAACTTGGGTGCCCAAGGTGGGTCCAAGTCAATCTTTGTTAACTGAAACATATCTCTCTATCAATTCATGCAAACAAGATGGATGATTGATCATCCCCACTTAACTGAATGTATCACTTGTTATCTATCATGCAACTCAAGTCATTAGTCATGCATTCCAATTCAACTGAAACTAACTACATGCAACTGAAGATAATTGAACCATAATTAAACTGAACTGAACTAAATTGAATTGAACTGAACTAGTACTGAACTGAACTGATACTGAACTAAACTAAACTAAACTAAACTAAAATAAACTAAACTGAACTGAACTCCATGCATGTAAACATCAATTCCTAACTTCTAATATTTTTACATGCATTACTGAAGTGTTATCTTTCTCCAAACAATTAACTTAACTCAAGGTGGGTTCCACCTTCCATGTGGGTGCCCCATGTGCTCCTATTTTGTAGGAGCTGTTCTTGGGCATCCCCACATGTTCCTATCATTTAGAATTAATTACAAACGTCAATTTACATGTTCATTTCGTTTGAATTTAATCTCTTTCTAATCCTAGTGTTGGGGAACACTTTCTAATGAATTAGGAGATACATGGAATATGTTTAGGATTGCAATTAAATGGCATCCTATTCCCAACATTCTCCCACTTGACATTATGCATTGCAATTATTCTAAACAAGGAATCATTATTATAAATCAAGTACAAGACTCAAGGCCAATGGCCTTCTTGCACCAACTAATAAATCCATGCCAACTTCAAATGCAACTTGCATAATCGTGAAGCTCCAAGCAAATGATTAATACTCAAAACCAAGAGAACTTATCTATAGGAACTAGTTTCGTAAGATAATCTACAACATTAATCAAAGTGTCAACTTTCTCAATTAATACCTTCCCACTCTCAACCATTTCTCACACAAAGTGATACTAAACATCAACATGCTTAGTACGAGCATGATACATAGGTTATTTGGCTAAAAAATTAGCACTCTGACTATCACATTCAAGTTTAACTTACTTGCAATTAAAACCAATACCTTTCCCAAGTCTCTGTAACCAAACTACCTCTTTGGAGGCATGTGAAACCACCGAGTGTGTTGAACTCACATCCAACCAAGGTGTAGGCTTCTTGGTCTTTACTGTTGAAAAATATTTTCTTAAAAGTAACCATTCCAACATATATCTCTTACCATAAGAGAACTCAAGCCTCACCTATTTCTCCAAGTATCCACGAGGACCTATAGCCAACCAATCCATGCCAAATTCCAAATGCAGCATAGCACTATCATGAAGTAATCAAGCAAATGATTAATGTACCCAATACATAAGAGAACTACACAAGATCAATGCCAAAGCTCCAATAATGAATTAGGAACATAAACATGACAACATGATCTAACCATCTCCTCCAAGGAGATCACATGCATCATAACATACATAAACATCCTAGTCTCAAGAGAACAAGTACCATGCCAAAATCTAAACGTGTATCAAAATTCAACCACGACATAATAGCAACCACTCTAAACCAAGAAAAAACATATCCCCAATCACATGAAGATATCCTTAACAATGATGCATCCACGTCACTACCAACAACTCCCACTGAACTGTGGTATGAGCTACACATGGCATCATGAATACCATCCTCTTCATGGAGATCGATCTTTAACATCAAGCAAAGAGTCATCACTCACCTTTTTACATGAAATGATCAATGCATGATTACCGTCATCCGAGGATTCCTTTGTAGAAGAATCAAAACTCTTTTTCTTGTTCTTACAATCCTTCTTCACATGTCCCGATTTCCCACGGTTCTAACACTTTACCTTACTTTGTCCTTCGAACTTACCCTTCCCTTCCTCATCTCCCCTAGGTTTCTCTTTCTCAGGCCTACCTTTTACAAACAAGGCATCTTTGATTTATGTTTTAGACTTCCTCCTCATCTCCTCTGATAGGAGAGTAGGAATTATACTGTCCATCTTCAGATTTGCACCACTACCACTGATAGCAATAATTAGATTTTCCCAAGATTCTAGTGAAGAACAAAGTAACAAAAAACATTTATCTTCATCTTCTAGCTTTACATCAACATATACTAATTGACTTAGAATCAAATTAAAAGCATTTAAATTATTTGCAACAGAATCACCATCTTTCATCTTTAAAGAATACAACTATCTTTTCATATACAACTTGTTAGTAATACTTTTGGTTTGATAGATATCACCTATTCTCTTCCATAGTTTATATGCAGTAGTTTCTTCTAAAACATTCAAGAGAACAACATCAATAAGACATAATCTTATGGTCCCTCTTGCCTTCTTATCAAGCTCAGCCCAATCCTCATTTTACATCGTTGTAGGTGATTTTGTCTCATTACCAAAAAATAACCATTGATCTCTCTCTTCAACGAGATCCTCCATTTTTAGTTTCCACATCTCATAATTAGATCCATTAAATCTTTCAATATCTAAACAAGAATTAAAACTCATTGTAACAAACTTAATTTCCAAAATCAACAATAACACAATAGTAAAAGCTCTCACTATAGCCAAAAAATATTCAAACTTTTAAGAGAAAGGCATCCCAAACTCTACCCCAACCGTTAGCTCTGATACCAAATGTTGAAAATGGAGGTAATTATGTAGCTTTAAAACTTGTAAAACTATTATACTATATATCTAATTTGTTAATGTTATAGCAGCTTCGGTAGTTCCTTCCAGCTCACCTCCTTCATGGAAACATAAGTTGAATGATAGCCGTTGGCTATTCAACTTATACTTATTGTTTTGCATTATTCATTATAGCCGACATGTGAGAATATGAATTCATCTTGGTCACTTATTAAAAGACATTTATTAAGGCCGACATTCTTCATGAATATATTTCTGGCTGACATCCTTTGTGTTTTGTAAATAACATTTATCTTAGGCCGACATTATGAGATGAGGAGGTACGACCTCCCCAACCTGTATATATACTCCTTGTTTCGTCTATTGTAAACACACGAGAAGACTTCGGTCATTCACTTCAATTCAATTTGATCAAGTGCAAGTGCGAATTTGTCAAGTGCAATATAAGTTCAAGTGCCAATGTGAACACAAGTTGCAGGGCGGTATATGCAGCGCTAATTCTGTATTCAGTGCGAACATTTCACAGTGATATATCATACAGTGCGATATCATATAGTGATATATCATACAGTTCGAAATACCTACATGGAAAACATCAAGAAAGTGCAATATATATCATCTTGTATTGCGAATCATCAAAGTTCAGGTTGCAAGCTTGGACAAGGGCTAACAAGTGCGAACTCTTCAAGGGAGAAATGCGAATTTTCTCCAAGAGCAGATTGCGGTTTTCTGTAAGTGCAGATCAGAGATCAAGTAAGAGCAGATTATTTGATTGTTCTACAGCCATTGCTGGTACTAATATTGGCCTTATGTGTGGCCTCTTTGTAAAGAGACTTATTGCCATTATTTTATATATAAGAGAGATCTTTGTTGCTGGGTTTTTCTCCCTCAAGAGGAGGGTTTTCCCAGGGTATATGCTGTGTTATTTGTCTGATTTTGATTTATTCTCTGTGCTTTTACATCTGATCTTAAAATTCAACATAATTAAGTGTTCTTTGTTACAATTTCTTTGTGGATGATTATTTGTTTAGATTCATTTTACCATTTGTAGAAATAGATAGAAGATTGTAGCAAAATAAAACCAGAAGATAGAAGTGACACAACATATACCATGGAAAAATCCCTTCGAGAAAAAACTCCACAACCAGAATCAATAGTGCTTGTATTATTTAACCTTAAAACAAGATTACAATAATTCTTTATCAATCCTTGCTTGAGATGCTTCTTTTTCCTTCAACAATTTTTCTTCACAACCTGCAATAAAATCTAATAAAACTCTCTTCAACTTGCTGCAATAAATAGACAATTATGAGCCTTGAAAACTCCAAAGAGTTGTCAATTACAAAGCACAAAGCTTATCTCACAAAACCTACACCTATTCTTTGCAAGTAGAGTTCTTCCGTGAAAAACAATGTCAAACCAAGTCCATCAATTTGGGCATCCAAAATTGAAGTCCTAATTCAACGTCGATTACAAAGATATCTTGTAAGCTTCTCCTCAAAGTTGGCACCCACGAATGGGCCCACTTAACTCGCCCTTATAAAATATCTTCTCATGCAAACGTGTTAACTCCAAGATGCCAACTTGGGTGCCCAAGACCTGGGTCCAAGTCAATCTCTATTAACTGAAACATATCTCTCCATCAATTCATGCAAATAGGATGCATGATTGATCATCCCCATTTAACTGAATGTATCACCTTTTATCTGTCATGCAACTCAAATCATTAGTCATGCATTCCAATTCAACTGGAGTCAACTAGCATTCAACTGAAACTAACTACATGCAACTAAAGATAATTGAACCATAACTGAACTGAATTGAATTGAATTGAACTGAATTGAACTGAATTGAACTGAACTGATACTGAACTAAACTAAACAAATACTGAACTAAACTAAACTGATACTGAACTGAACTAAATTGAACTGATATTGAACTGAACTGAACTCCATGCATGTAAACATCAATTCCTAACTTCTAGGATTTTTACATGCATTACTAAAGTGTTATCTTTCTCCAAATAGTTAACTTAACTCAAAGTGGGTTCCACCTCCCATGTGGATGCCCCATGTGCTCCTATTTTTTAGGAGCTCTTCTTGGGTGTCCCCACATGTTCCTATCATTTAGAATTAATTACAAATGTCAATTTACATGTTCATTTCATTTGAATTTAATCTCTTTCTAATCCTAGTGTTGGGGAACACTTTCCACAGACTTAGGAGATATATGAAATATGTTTAGGATTGCAATTAAATGGCATCCTATTCCCACTGGTACATTTTGACCAATTTTTTGACGACGGCCCATCATAATTTCAACGGATGCTGGGTCAGAATTTTGACTTTTCAAATGTTGTCGAAATTCTGACGAAATAACAACGACGAACAACCGTCGAAATTCCAATGGGCTGTCTTCGAAAAATTGGTCAAAATGTACCAGTGTCCCAACAAAAATGTCACAAATCACTAGTTTGCATCATCTTCAAATTCATCACGGTTTAGTCGCTATAGGTTCCCGAAAGTGAAGATTTAGTTAAAAAAATTAGTTCAATGTCCAATTTTGTCAAAAATTGTAAACCAGTATTGTGGAATCACCTTGGATTGTAGTCTTTATCAAGATGGTGTTGGGCTTCGAATTTGTAGAAGTTGTAGATAGATATCAGGTGAACACCAATATTTCTTCTCGGTTTGTGGCTTCTTTACTAGACATTGGATTTTCGCAGGTTGATGTATTTCTCTTGGTGAGTCTAATGCTTTGACATGATTATCTAGGAGGCCTAGGGTATTTTTTGGCTACTGCACACATTGGAGTGGGAATTCCTACACCAAGGTATATTCCATGCTTCTTAAATGAAGGGGCCATTGTAACTTGACATCCTTTTGAGTCAAATTTCTGCAATGTCACTTTAGTGGGACATCATCAACTAGTCACCGTGGGATATGATTTTCTGAGGAATGAATTTTTGTCATAATTTTGATATATGTATGTGAATATTGTATTCTACTACTAGTAGGATTTTGTTACTTAGTAACTTTCTTATGTACATTTTTCAAGCACCTTTATACGTGCTACATTATCAAAGATATAAATATCAACATATATATCTTATTTCTATTAAAATTAGTTTTATATTGAACCATCAATTTTGTTGTGTTCTATGTGCTTCTCTTGCACTCTTAGGATGTTTCACCTAAAAGGAGAGAGATAGAACCCCAAAATTGAGGTGGTTCACTCAAATAAAGGAATGTATGATGTAATTATAATAGAGCAACAAATTCTTGGGAAACCATCTGCAGAAAATACCTTCACGAAATAGAGAGAAGTCAAAGGCTATTTCACCAAAACAAAAGTGAATAAAAATGAGATAATTAGAATACATATTGTACAGGCTTTTAAAGCTGTGAAAAATACCAATGGGTGAAAAAGCACCCTATGGGAAAAACTACCTGAATAATTAAATTCATAATTAATCCTAAGTTAAAACTTAAGACGGTAAATGGAATTTTCTCTAACACCCCCCCTTAAGTGCAACCTAGGAAGAATGGTTATGCAAAAATGAAGATGTAGTATGGGTTCCAGCTACACAACCATGTTAGGTGCCCATTTACAATGCAAAAAAGAAATCTCTCACAACTAGAGAAAAAGGAGAAAAACCCTATAGGAAAAAAACCCCTCTCCAAAAGAGAGAAGAAAAAAAAATGGTGCATGGATGGAGGACTCAGTCACACCCCCCAAGGACTACATACATCATATATATACAATCAACAACCCCCCATAAGAGGGAAAGAGAGAGACTATATAACCCCCCCACAATGTGTAATCACCTAAAAAAATGGTAAGTGCCTGAAGACAAAACATGATCCAGTGTCGAAAAACAACTTGTCTCCCTTTTGGAAGAAACAAAAATAAGGACAAATGCAGGTATGCTTGCCACTCCAGAAGCATGAAAGATGATGTCTTTGAAATCTGCTCAATCATTCATTTTTGCAGGTAAATGAAATTTACTCTAACAAATTATGACTAAATGCAATGATCTAAATGAAACTAAGTGATAAAATTGATTGATTATGAATGCAAAACTAATGAAATATGCAATGTTTGAAAACACAATGTGATATGCAAAAAATGAACTACAAACATAAACTAATGCAAGCAAAAATGAATGAAGTTTAACAGAGTGCACTTGGAAGTTGAATGCTAATCTTGGAAGGTTTTGAAAACTAGCAAAAATCACTATTGATCACCAATGGGACTCATTCGCCACTGATGGCAAATTAGTCCTCCTATTGGTAAAAAGACCTGAAATTGCTTTCTGACTATCGAAAATTGGATGCTAAAAAAATCAACTTTTTCAACCTTTAGGTGGGACTCATTCACCACTGATGGTGAATCAGTCCTCCAAAATTCTACAAATTCAAGAGTCAATCCTATAGCTCCAGATTTGCACTTGTCATCTTGTCGGGTTAACGGGGTCAAATCTACAGAAAACGGACTGTAGGTTGTCTCCAAGCTTGAATAAGAGTTTAGTTGACTTGAAACACTTTGATGACTTGTTGACCACTTTCCAACACCTATTTGCTTGATAAATCTGCATACAAAGTCTGCAAACACACATGCAAAAGGGGAAAATGGTTAAGGGTTAGAGTATAGGGATTTACCTTGGTCAAATCCCACTTTGGTAATCAAACCCTTAATAAAGAAATGAAATGAAATGAAATGAATAAGGAATGATGAATAAACAACATGAAAATTTCCTAAACTCACCAAAACCTTGTTGTTGAAGTTTGAAGATATGTCAATGGCTGCTCCAAGATGCTTGATGATTGTTGGATTGGATGATGCTTTGATGCTTAAGTGGATTGAATAAGATTAAATGCAAGGATGAATGCTTGAATGAATTTGGTATAAAATGGATGGAAAAATAGTTATTTATACACACTTATGCCCTAATTACCCAATAATACATCATCACAGGCCGACATAAGGTCTTTTTTAATAGAAACCCGAAAGAAAATTTGAATTATTTTGAATTTGGAGCCAAGAGGGACTCATTCGCCACCCATGGCGAATGGGTCCCACTCTAGGCTTATAAGTGGGTGTCAAGAATTAAGTTCCATTTAATGGTGTTTGTCGGGTTTACATTAAAAAATACACTTAATTAAGTCTTGAGTGCATAAAGGGGTCAAATAAAGCATAAGAAAGGTGTAAATAGTGATAACAAGCCTAGAAAAGCATGAAATCTTGTTACAAGACTTTACAACACTTTAAAATAGGAGTTGATAAGGGATAAAAAGGTGATTTTTAGATGAATTATAATAAGAAGAGTCTAGAAAAGTGTAGACATGTGTTACAACGCTTCACAAAACCTTCACACGATGTCATAATTTGAATTTTAAGGACCTAATGTGAATGCTTAAGTTACATTGCAACATTAAATCAAAGCAAAATAAGTCAAACATCATGAGAGAAAGACCTTAAAGACCATGAAAATGTCAATGATCCATTTTTCTATGGTACATATATTATTACATCTTTATTCTATGTTATTTAATGTAACAATTCAATAATCTTGTCATTTTATTTTTATTTATTTCCACAATTTTGTAGGATTATTGGTCATTGAAGAAAATGTGATTGTAGAACCGCAAATTAACGCCACATGTACATGGGAAATCTTTAAAAGATTCAAAATTAAGTTCCTCTTCTAATCCAAAGCAAGCAAAATGATTGATTTGATAACTTGATATTGAAAATGGCATAAAGTATGACATGTGTTTTCTTATTATTGATTTCTGTAATTTTGTGGGATTATTGTTCATTGAAGAAAATGTGGTTGTGGAACCACAGATTAATGCCATATGTACATTTGAAGTGAGTGATTTGATAACTTGATATTGAAAACTGCATGATGTACTACACATGATGATGCCATGAATCCAGTTATCAATTGAAATAAGATTTGTAATATATTTCATATTGTTTGAGTGGCGTGCTTTTTAGCTTGAGGTACAATCTGCATGTAGCTAGATGTCAATCAAAATAAACATTGTAAGTGGCTCTCACATGATTAAATTTGGTTACTTGGTTAGTGCAAAAAATAAATTATACCTTACACGACTCATGAGTAAATAGGGACGGTGAGCTCATAATTGGCCCATAAATAGGGATGGTGATTGGTGAACTCAATTAAAATCATTCTTAAAACATGTTTTACTTTTGAGTGCAATGTTATGAATTCTAGTAAGTGTTTTCATTTTGCAAGGTTAATAAGGAATAAGTTGACGTTGTGGTATTATTAGGGATACTCTAAATTCTCCTGCATCTATTTATGTAGCTATAGAGTAAAAGAGAGACCAATTTCCTTCGAGTTCAAAATGGGTAGAATTGGAAAGAAGTTGATTCGGTTCACTTGGCCCTTTAGCCAAGATTTGAACCAGGATGAGGAGCTCTAATGGAGATAAGTTCTTTCACAAATATTTTTGCCACATAAGTATTTTAATCTTGTTTACATTAAAATTCATTGACTTCTCATACTTCATTTTGACAGAGGCCTCAAAGAGAAACAATGGACTTTCAAAGCCATTCAACACTATCCTGGTGCCTTGGACCTTCCCAAAGAGGGTGGGAGTAGATTTACTACCCATTGTCTTCTACATAATTCCAATTGGTAACTAGGATAGGTACATTTTCTATATCCTCTGCTTCCCTTTTCCCAACATAGTAGGAAATCCCTTAGGATTTTCAAACTCATTTTTAGATTGAGCATACTATGCAATATCTTTTGTATTAAATATTTTAACTATCAACTCATTCTTCACCATAGTGGGATGTAGAACCAGCGTACAAAATTTGCTATAAATGTAAAACAATAATGGTGGCTTGGAGCTATCATGTGTAATCCCAAGATCCCAAGCATGGTTGACAAGCCCCTTGGTTTGAGAATATGATTTGAATCCCATAACACCACTACTAGCTTGGAATCAATTGTTTCTGATGTAAAGTGACATGTGTCATCTATTCAAGATCTTACATGCTCTACTCATCTTTAAAAAGCTATGTAACATTGTAATTCAATTATAATAAAATAAATGGTTATGTTATTCTTCATTATTCATTTATAGTAGATAATTATTGTGTGTTCAAAGTCTATTAAAATTTCAAGTAATTAGAATTAATGTTACCAACACTTGCACATAAAGGAGGTTCAAGGAGTACATCAATAGAAAACTATATGTATGTTTTTTATTATAGGTAAAACAATTTTTTAAGGGACCCCAAAACCCTTTACAAAAAGGACTGTTGCTTTAACAGATAATTAAAAACAAAACGAGAAGCCAACAAGCAACAAAACACCAGCCAAAAAGAGGAACAAAAACAACAAAAGACTACAAATTCTTCAAAATATCAACCGCTTCCAAATAATTGTCAATAATATTTTGGTGCACATTCATAACCTTAGTGACCTCCTTCGTAGGGATCCCAACATTCAACTTGGTTTTGTTATGAGTCCTAGTACAAGGACCCTTCTTACTAACCCCTTTTTTCTAAACACTAGGGAGATCAACCACATCATCTGCAACTTCTTTCATGCTAGACGCTTCCCCCAACCACTGCTTAGGTTTCTCATTTAGGAAACACAACCCCTCAGCTTCCTTACACATTGCAGTCCTACTAATGTCAACAACCTTTTCCAACTTCTGATAGGAAGGATCCATTTTATCTTCCAGAACTGCAATTCTCAATTCAAAGGCTTTTTCATCTTCAACATCTCATTAGTGACAATCTTCATTGCATCAACTAACTGATTAATTTGGTTCTGGATAGAAGGCTCATTTGGAGTAGAGGAATCCCCTGCATTATTTACCAGAGATCAAACCTTCAAATTCTTGAGGTTCAGTTCATTGAAAGCCCACTTAAAAATCCTTAAGAGAGTTAAAGATCTATCTTTCACCATACCAAGCACATTGGGTAAGTCCTCCCTATTATAATTGAAGACATCCCTATCATTCGCCCGATCCTCTAAAGAATCCCTACTAACATTTTCATTCCCAAGAGCATCCTTCCCTTTCTGACCAGCACCAAGAACCTTAATTTTTTGCATGGTACTCTCGATCTCAGCATCCACATTCCTACCCTGCTCCTACTCCTTCTCATTCTCTAGACCACCAACAACCTGCAGAGGCCCAACATCAGGTGAAACAACACCAATACTAATAGTCTCCTCCTGATTTAGGAACACTTTCTGCTTAGACTTCTTCTAAGAGCTCCCATCCTTTAAACCCGCCATCCTCTTCGAACTAGTTAAAGGGAGATCCCCAAACTTTTACCCCACAACATTTTCCATCACTTTCTTCTTATTAGAGGAATCATCGTTAAATTTCTTACCACCTGGAGACTTTCCAAGTTTGGCTTTCAGAGGGGTGATCAGATTCCTCCTCTTCACTACCTATATCATACTCTTTAGAATTAGGGGTTTTGGGTGATTTCCCCTTTTTAATACTCTTACCCTCAAAGGAAGTAGGAGGCTTCAAATAAACCTCCATGGAGGCTTCCGAACTAGGCACATACTACTCATCATCTGACCCCAATTCAGACCTAGTGTCATACTCCAAATCATGCTTCTTTTTCTGACCTTTAGAAACCTTCTTAGGTTGATTAGGAATAGTATAGGACTTAGCATACTCTAATATTAAGAGGATTAAACCCTCATGGAGTACAAGGTTCTTGGGATTTTGTTTATGGTCTCTTATACCACTCTCTAGGGAAACAAGCAAATAAAAAGGAAAAGAATTTTTTTTTGATGCCTGAAGTGATTAAGAAAAAAATATGGTACCTAGAAAGAATAGAAAAACACCCATCAAGCATAAAATACCCCATTATTTCTTCAACCATGCCACCCTATATTGCCTTGATAGAGCTGCAAAGATAACCCCCACATTTTTCCCTCTCTAATTTTTTCCTTTTGTCATCCTTGAAGAAAATTTCCATGGTTGCACTTGACTCTTTCTTATCCTTGTAGACTTTACTTCCCTCAATGGAAAAACCCATAATCTCAACAATGAGTTCTTCAGTTATGTTCAACTTTGTCCCACCGAGCTTTAAAACTTTGTTTTTCCAACCGTCAATAAAAACTTGTGATGCCTTAGGGTCATGCCCATGGATTCTTTCCATGTTGGGAGTAACTCCCCCAACTTGCAATAGCTCCTATACCTTCTTATTAATCTTAAAGAGTCACACGTTATCGGTTCAACTTGATTCCTCTCACCACCCATGGTAGCAACACATAAAAACCACAACAACTTGAAATTATTGTAGAGAATTAAGAGAAGCCTCGAGAAGGTGATAGCTATACAACCACCCATAATCCATGTGGGAAAGGCGAGGTGGTAGGGAGAAATAATTAACCTTGAATGTTGATCCTTACGGACCTCAATCAGATCAAGAAACCACAAGGAGAAGCCTCTATGAATATCACACCTAGATTTGATATACCACATAATAATGTACATGTGATATAACCAAATAATGAAAATAACCCATACCTCATCCCATTTGTAAATCATGATTTATAATTGAGAATACTTCGATGGGGAGGGGGTCATTCCTTCCCAAACCATATGATCATTAACACCATAGTTAACAAATATATCACAAAGACAATTTCCCTCTCAATAAATATAGGAAATGAAACATTGATCAAAGGAGCTCAAGATATCCAAGGCATCTAGAATAAGATATTTAACCATCCACAAAGGAGGGGCAGACTTCTTTAGGTTATTATAATATTTAGGGAGTCACCCTCAATCCAAACCTTCTTAAAACCTTTAGACTGGGCCATCTTCAATCCATGATAGGCAGTTGAAGCTTCCACAAAGTGGATTGTTTGGGTTCCTAAAGGAAGTGCCACCGCGAAAACAAATCTACTATTAGAATCTTTCAACACTCCCCCACAACCAACAAGACCCAAATTACCTTTAGCAGCTCCATCAAAATTGACTTTCACCCAACTAGCCAGAGGAGCTTTCCAAACAACATCTTTCTTAGAAGCCTTACCATTTTTCAAAGGAAGATTTTAGATTTTAGAATGCTTATAGGGAATATTTTTGCTCTTTTTCTAGATCCCACCACAATCACAATAGCGTCTCAGCGATAGATAGTTCTATCGCCTACGAGACTTAGCCTTGACACTATAGAGGAGGATACAAATATATTACAGAGCACATTGGGTGTACCTCATGCCCCCCATGAGGTACCACGATGCTATGTTGACGGTCTTGGCTAAGAGGTGGGATGCAGATAGTTGTACATTTCATCTTCTGACAAACGGGATGACGATCACCTTAGAGGATGTCCATCGCATCCTTCGAGTGTCGATTCGAGGCAAGAGAATCTAGTTTCTAAGGGATCGATCATTTCGTGAGATGAAATATGACATACAATTTTGTCTTAGAGGTCTAATTATGGATGACATCGTGGAGCCGTGCATTGAGTTGTCATGGCTACTTTATTCATGAGCACCACTTTTGGTACGGATTATGATTTTTACAATGGCACTAGTACTCGTCCCCGATGGACGAGGAGCACATTTAGACAGAGGACTAGTTCACATGATTTGATGGATGGCAGGCAGAGTACTGTATACGCCTAGGGGTGCAACATCCTTGCACACTTGTATTATGATCTAGGGTAGTTTGCTTACCACGAGGTTGACAATATGGTGCACTATACACTACTACAAGTGTGGTGCCTAGAGCATATCACGTGCACTAGGTTGATAGGGTTTCCATGTACATCATCCCTAGGATACCCTCGCGCATTTAGCTATCCTCTGAGGCGGTTATGGCAGTACAAAGATTTACACTTTTGGAGGGTCATATTCAACTGAATGGATCAAGATGAGATCTTATGGAGACCATATTAGTTGATACCTTGGTGGTCGGATGAGACCCAACAGTTGAGGAGACTGTATATGGATAGATTTCTACTAGGAAAACATGATTATGTAGTAAGACCATTCTACTACAATCATGTCATGTGATAGTTTAGGAAAATACAAGTATCGCCAATAGCACGACCCTTCATCAAGCGATCAGTGTGGAGTGCTTAGAGGCCCAGGGATATGAGACGACTCACCACTGATGATGTCGTCTACAATGACTTTGATTACGAGGATCATGATATGCCCCCAGTATTTGATGTTGATGATGTCAGTGCCACATATGCGTACGAGGAGTGGTGGGTAGTAGCACTGCCATCTCCTACATTCTTGATGGATGAGCCATTAGGCTATGCAGGACCACTCCTAGATTAGAGAGACGAGGAGGAGGATAGAGCCGAGGAGACAGGGATCATTGCTTTAGACCTATTCACAGATGTGATTGATGAGAGAAAACAAGAACTACGATAAATAACGAAAGAGACAAAAATAAAATATATGTAAATCCTTCTATTTGGTGGAACTTGGTCCATAAGGGGAAACTACTCACACTACTACAAGGTTGCCCAACTAAGGCTTGGGCAAAGAAAGGTATTATTTCTTTCAACAATATTCTTTGTAATGGATAGCTAAAAGAGTGGGCTTCTCTAAGCACTGACTATGCTCTACCCACCTCACATTGGAGAACATACTTGGTGTTGAGAGAAGCCAACTGAAGGGGGGAAATTGTTTGGTGTCTAGGGTTTGGGACCTAGAATAACAATCTTCACACTCTCTCATTCAAGGGTAACCCTAGAGATCTCAATGTAAAGGAGAAAGAGATCTTGCAATAGGGTTGTCCTAGGATATGATTATAAACCAATGAGGGGTTCACCACCAAGCTAGGGCTTGGAAAGACAGATGTAATGAAATTCAAAATGCTTAACCCTAATATGATGTAATACTTGACTAAATGACCTAAAAGTGCATGAAAATCAAAACTGAGAGGTGGGATCTCAAAAGTGTGCACTTGGAAACCTGAAGAAGGTTGAAATGAGCTCTAAAATACTATTTTTTTGAAAATTTGTCCTACTGGGACTCATATGCCAGTCTAGGTGAATCAGTCCTAGATTTGGGTTTCTGCACAGGAACAGGTTTCTGGTAAAAGGGTATCTGAATCTGCAAAAATCTTGAAAAATGCATGTAGTGGGACTCACGTCATTTTTGGTGTATCAGTCTTGTTTCACTTTTTTGGGAATTCAAAGTTTAGATATGCACTTCAACACCTGTTCTTCTCTTCCAAATTGATTTTCGGATCCAAATCTGTGAAAAGACCTGCAAAATAGAATATAAACTTGATTTGCTTATGGGGGGTTTGCCTTAGTCAAACCCCTAGTTTAGTAATTAAACCTTGATAGAACAATGAAATATGCATGTAAATAGAAATGTAAATCCTAACCTTAAGTGTGTCTAAAATTAGGAGATTTGAAATGAAATGCAACCCTATTCTAATGTGCAAGAATGAGGTGCATGAATGAAATATGAAGATGAATGACTCACTTTGAGAGATCTTCAATCTCCCTAATGAGTCTTAATAATGCTTGTACCTTCCTTAGGCTAAATGCAGAGTGACAATGGATGATGGAATCACTTAGGAAACAAGTCATTAGGCTTGGCTTGATGGCTAGTTGCATCTCCCCAACCTAGAATCCATCATGATTCACCATAGACAACCATGATCAACCCTTGACAATGTTAGATATTTAATGAAAGTGAGCTCAAAGACCTACAAAAAACACTTTAATGCTACTCCAAGACTTCAAATTTGCTTGCTTTTGAAACTTGAATGCTCTTGTGAAAGAATGCTTGAAGACTCTTAAATACTTGGATCTTGAAATTTCTCTTGAAAATGCTTGCTTAGATGAAATAATGACTTAGAAGCTTTCTTATATAGGCATTAACACCTAATTTACTATTATTCAGATCTCAAAAGCTAACATCAACCAAAAGTTTGAATTAAAAAGGTGATTTTCTCACTTGAACCCTAAAAAAATCCCCAAAATAGGACTCATACGCCACCTCTGACATATGAGTCCCACCCTAGATTTTCAAGGTGGATTTTTGGAATTTTTGATGATTTTGTCAGGTTTTTAGCTGAAATAATCCTCGAGATCCAAAATAATGGGTTAGGGGCCTATTAATGATGACTTAAAGGGATATTTAATGCAAAGGTGCCAAAATAGGTCCAAATTAAGTGTGAAATTGCACTACTTTCAAGAGCATACAATTTCTACACTACACCAACAAAACTATAATTTTTTGTCAAAACTAAAGCATATTGTGGTAATGCAAACTATGATACCTTGACTGGTTACAAATGGAAAGATGGTACAAAACTGAACACACTAAATTCTAAAATCATTTACAAATCACTAAGTGAATCAAAGACATCTTTAATAATATTAACAAATGTTGGAACTTTAAGGAAGATGAGAAAAAGTGGAAAAATCTTCAAATAGAATTGGAATAATGCTATTGAACCAAAAAAGGTTGGATTTAAGTGGTTGTTATTAAAAACCTACCTTACTCTCCTTTCACTTCAAATGTAGAATTATGTGCATTATGTAGGAAACTTGAAAATATTATTCATATCTTATTTGAATGCTTCTTTGCAAAAGAAATTCGGTTTATATTTTGTTTTGATTTGAATGGGTGGGGAGAGTTAGGAAAAATAAAGATTGAAGAAATTCTATTAGGGCAAATAGAAGGGGCTGAAACATATATTAATTGATTTTGGTTGTTACTATCTATATAAATTTTATGATTTTTTATGGAAAGCAAGAAATGAGGAAAAATTTCAAGGCAAGATGAGAGTGCTTACTAATTCTTTTAGAAGACTCACTTTTTTAAATATTTCTATGCAAGTAACTGTTACCATGGAGATCTCCAAATCAAATTTTGTAAAGCTAATCAAAGATGAGAAGGTGGAAGTCTACAAGAAAGAGATAAAATATGCAAGACATTGGCCCTTTAACTCAAAAAATAATATCCCATTCAAATAGAATTATCTAAAATTCCAAAGAAAGTACAACAAAAAATACAACTTGTAAACTCTAAAGGACCTTGGATTAATAGGTGGACCAAGATATCGCACAAATCAAGATGACATGACAATGGAGGTGGTGAGGTTGAACTCAAATATGTCTGATATTGAGCCTCCCTTGGGGTATTTTGACATGGGAAGTTGTAGTGAAAGCGCAAATATTTGTAATGCTTCCTCACAGAATTAGCTAATATGTATATAGTAATATAAAAATACAAGAAAATAGTAGTGAATAGTATGACCTTTTGGCCTTACATGGCAAGATCATTTCAGACAATCTAAAGCATAATTGAGATACTGTCTTGACCATATATATTGTATAAATCTTTTTCTATCATTTTGATAAACTATATTTAATACAAAAAAAAATTATAATATAAGTAAAGTTAAATATTAATATTAATTATATACCCAAGACAATTTTATTATTCCATTGTTTATATTTATTTTTTAAAATTTAATTTATTTATTTTAACATCACTCCTCATTCATACCATGTTGAGATGTTAAGAATTTTGTTAGATCTAGGAACAATCATTTCTATTTCCCCTTTACATTTAGTCTTGACCTATATCTCTATATAAATATTAAATATTAATGTTGTAATCTCTAATATTTTTTTGATATGTAAGTTATATTTTTTATTGATAAAAAAAAGGCATACATTGATGTGCCCAATGACAACAGTTTACATTTCCTTTTTTGATGTGAAGGAAGAGTTTGACATCATCAAAACCCTACCGTTTGAACGGAGCTATCCTGACTAGACCATATTTACATCCATCCACTCATGCAACCCAAAATGCCCATGCAAGGGCTACCATACATCAGCCTCCCAAAGTAGATAACATGGAGGCAATCCATAAGAACAACCATATAACCTATTAGAATGACATTACCCATCACAAAGAGCCACATAAGTTAGAACAAAACCCCAAACCCCCAAGCTAAACAAAGCTTGCCACAAAATGTTAGCATCGGAAGCCAAGACGTTACATTTGACTTTGCTAGAACCAGGCTTCACAAACTCAAAATAGACTACCCATTACCACAAGGACCAACAAGCCATAGACGGCCGAGAAAACACACCTTTTATCATAGCCACTAGAACTAAGGTTAGAGTTCCAGAGCCAAGCCCTATTCTTCTTTGTAGGCGAGAAACTTGTTTATCCAGTGGAACTCTTGCATGAGTTCGAAATGGAGCTCTTTTAGAAAGTTGACACCCTTCAAGGCATGATCTCGTTGGCTCCACAGTTCGACGCCCTTGAGGTCCAACAGGAAGGATAGGCGTTGAACCCTGAGGTCCATATGGTGACCTAGATGTTTTGGACGAGGGATTCCCATGCTCAACTTCGCTACTGCCACGATCTCCTCTAGGCCACCCAATAGGTTAGGATAAAACACCTCCTTAGTCATTTCGATAACTACCTCTTTTGAGATTTGCAAATCCAACAATGCTAACACAAAGCGGGATGATATATTGGTGTTAACTTGATATCGTTCCTCAAAAACCAAAAATTCTTTGCCCAAAATCAATTTGACCGCCTTAATCGTCATGCAATCATTTTCTTTGAGAACCATATTTAGGCATTGGTCTATTATCTGGCCGAAGAAAGCTAGTTAGATCTTCTCACTCGTAAGCCTAATTGGGGTCTCCATGATTGTTGGTCGACTTGAATTATACATAGTGCTGATAGGCCTAGGCCAATGGCCCCTTTAACAATACTTAGTACGTGGGAAGCACACTCTCCATAAAGAGTGTTTGTCTTGTGAATACTGAATAATCCCTTCAAGTGTGAGACAAGACATCTATAGAAAAATGATTTGATCTCTTTTGAAATCTTATTAAAACTTGTAAGTTTCCCATGGATGACGATCATGAGGATGCAGTGGTGGATTTGCTAGGATTTAGCACCAACTTTAGTGGTGCTAAATCCGATATTGACTAAAGGAAAAAAAATTGTGTCTTATTTAAACGACCAAATAACTTAAATTTATACATGAGCCTTCAAATTACGATTGCTTCGATGAAAATACTGCCTCCTTTAAGATATAATTTTAAGACACTCTGTCTGCCCCCTTATTAGCCAACAAATCAACTTCCTAGTTACATTCTTTGTATATGGTTGATCGTGCAAATATTGAAGAGTTTCAGGAGCCCCAAGACTCCATCTAAAGCTGAACAAAGTTTCCAATTCTAAGACTTACTAGAACGTGTTGCATTTATCACCACAACTGAATCTCCTTCAATACCCACCTTTGCCACTCTCAATTCCCTATAAAGCTTTAGCCCAAGAATCAAAGCTTGGAATTCTACACTGTTATTGGTTTCAATGGGTAAGGGAGCACACAAAATTCCCAATGTCTTGCCTTCCTAATCTTTGACTAAGCATCCAACACCCGAAATTCCAGGGTTTCCCCTTTCAACCCCATTGAAGTTTAATTTTTGTCATCCATAAGCAGGGGGAGACCAAAATACTTTTTCTCTCAATTCTAAAGATGATTTGCCTCTAGCTCCCGAAAAGGAGGGAACCGTTAATCCAAACCAATTCTTCTTGATTTTAGCATCCCATCCTAAGAACAAGCCTTGGTGCTTACTCTAAGATTCAGAGGCATTTCCCTATCTTGAAATATTCTCCTATTCCTCTCCTTCCAAAATTCCCAAATTAAAAGAGATGGGCTAATGCACCACAAATGTGAGAAAAGAGTTGATTTGTTGATGAGAAGTCATCCTTGAAATAAGCTTTTGATGTCATTAGGTAATACTATCTACCACCAAGTTTGGCACAAAGCCATTGCTAACACTCATGTGGGAAGGGGAAATCTAGAAGTAGGTGTTGAACAAATTCCTCCACTCCTTTACATAGAACACACCTCAATGGGAATTGATACTTGAGCTTCTAAAACATTTTATGCAATTAAAATCCTCCCTTTCGGAGCCACCTAGGCAAAAGTACCTTCCTTTGGAAGACAAAATTTACACTAACACAGTTTGATGGGAAGGTTTGTTTGAGCCTCTTCATCTTTCACTAGAAGTTTGTACCCATCCTTAGCATTGCATTCCCTTAACTTAAATCCATTCCAAACCAGCTCATATATTCCATCCCAGATATGGATTGATCTCTCTTTCATCACCTCTTCGAAGACTTCAACTTGTCTGGGTGAAAGGCCTAGGGTTCTCACATCCTTCCAATGCCAAGTTTTAACATTGTTGCTATCACTGCATTCTAGATAATCACGAACATAGGAGTCCCAATTCTACAAAGTTATCCCCTGCACCTTTTCTAGTTCCTGCCTTTTATCTAAAGTAGGGAGTCCACCCCAAGAATCCTCCTAGAAGAGGGCTGATTTTCCATCCTTGATATCCCAGGTAAGGTATTATGAGAGATCTACAAATCCACATGAAGTTCCAGATTCTTGAGCCCTAAGGAAGATGAGAGGAGGTGAGAATACTCTGGGATTCATCATCTAGATACTTCCTTTAGAGAATCCTAGCCCATTTTAGGTGTTGGTTCTTGAACATTCTCCAAATCAACTTTTCCCCCAGAGCCCTATTTTGCTTTAGCAAGTTCTTTAAGCCCACACCCCCTAGCTTCCTTGGATTGGCAAACCTTGTCCCAATAAATTAGTGGGAACTTTTTCTACTTTAATTTACCTTGCCAAAAAAATCTCATCATACTCTAATTGATTTTTTGATTACATCCAAACGAAAGGGAGAGATATGAAATAAGGTAGACTGGGAGGGTAAAAACTACCGCTTTCAACATTGTTATTCTGCCAACCCATGAGAGCCATCTCCCTTTCTAGGAAGCAAGCTTCTCTTCTATTTTGATTCCCAGGGGATCCCATAGCTTTCTGGAGCATTGACCTAGGGCGAAAGACAAACCCAAATATTTGCAAGGGAGGTTCCCTTTTTTGAATTTCAAAACTCTAAGAATTTGTTGTTCCATTCCAGGATTGAGAAAAAGAAGAAAATCTCTAATTTTTCTTTACTTACCTCTTGGCCTGAAGCAAAAGAGTATTGATTCAAAAGTTCTGTGAATTGAATGGTCTTCTCCTGTGCGCCATCCCAAAGAGCATAGTCCACAAATTGTTGGTGCATGATTGTCAGGATGTTGCTTGTCACTTGAATCCCTGTTACTCTACCTTGCTCAAAAGCCTTTGAAATTAATTTGCTCAGGGTTTTCGCCATAATTATGAAGAGAAAGGGAGAGATGGTAGCCTTGCCTAAGCCCATGTGATGCCTCTAAGAAACCTTTTGGTGTGCCATTGACGAGGACTGAATACATTGGATTGGCCAACCAATTGTAAAGCCAACCAAACCAATGCTAGTAGAAGCCAAAAGCTTCCATTACCTTGAGAAGAAAGTGTCAGTCCACCCTATCATAAGCTTTCTTAATGTCCAACTTCAACAACATGCTTTGCTTCTTTTTTTATTGAATTGAGTGAATAGCTTCCTAGGCTATAATCACTCCATCAAGGATTGATCTTCCAGGCACAAACCCAGACCACTCCTTTGAGATGATGGATGGAAGAATGAATTTCACCCTATTGGAAATTGCTTTTGGCATGATTTTGTACAAAGTATTGCATAGAGCAATAGGGTAATACTCATCAAATGAGAGAGGCTTTTATTTCTTGGGGATTAGGGCAATGAAAGTGTTGTTGATTTCTTTTAGTACTTTACTAGTCTACCTTGAGTCTTCAATTACTTCTACAACCTCCCTACCTACTATGTCCCAACATTTCTAAAAGAACCTTCCTAGGAAGCCATCTGGCCTCGATGCTTTGTCTGGATGGAGCTGATGTAAGGTTGTTTTAATCTCCTCTTCTAAGAACTCCTTTTTCAACAATTGATTTTTCTCGATTGTCACCATTTTAGGAATGCATGACAACACCTATTGTTGCGCAACGAGGGTCGACCCCTCTTTGTTGTTTAGTAAATTCCTGAATAAATTGATTGCTTCTTCAACCATTTGCTTTGGTTTCTCCAAAACAACCTCACTGGGGGCCCTAATGGATGTGATTTTGTTGATGTCCCACTGAGCTTTGGTGACATTATGAAAGTATTTGGTATTCTTGTCTCCCTCCTTGATCCACAATTTTCTAGACTTTTGCCTCCAAAAAGTCTCTTTTTTTGCCATGATGTCTTCCAAGTCTCGCAACAAAGCTTTCTCCCTCATATATCGATCCTCATCCATGCCATGAGCCAACACCTCCTCATTTAGAGAATGGAGTTTTGCCTCCAAATTATGTTTTGACTTGAATATGTTCTTGGATTTGCTTTTGTTTCATTTTTTTAAACATTGTTTCAGGATCTTCAACTTTGTCACCACCTTAAACATTTTGGAGCTTGTAGGACTTACTTCATTCCACCACTAATGAACCGAATCATGAAAGTTGTTGTCTTTCAACCATATTTTTTTGTATTTGAAGGGACATTTGATAGGCCTCTTTTCTCCCAGAATATCCAGGCTAATTGGGAAATGGTTAGAGTCTAAGTGAGGAAGAATGCTTCCTTCCAAGTTAAAAGGAAATGCACCTCGATTTCCCCTAAAAAGGATCCTATCCATTTTTTTTGTAATGTCGTAGAACCCTTGCCTCCGGTTTATCCAGGTATATTATCCATTTGAGAGTTGAACCTCCATGACCATGTTGTTATTCACAAAGTCTTCAAAGTCAGATTGGGATTATCGCTTCCTCTAGACCCCACCTCTCTTATCACTGCTGTGCAAAATGGCATTGAATTCACTCCCCAAAATACTATATTCTAAAGCATTATTCCCCTAAAGAGATTCAATTTCTTGCCACACCCTTCTTTTTTGGGTACATGAATTAGAACCATGTATGTTGAAGAGTAGGAAGCTTAAATTAGAAGAAAGGATTTTTACCTTGCATGCTAGCTAGTTTTTTCCTACTACAGAGGGCTCCACATAAATTGATTGTGGTTTCTAGAGAGTGATGAGACCCCCAGAGTCCCCTTTAGAGCTCACAACTTCCATACACCAATTTCATTTGCTTCTTAAACATTTCTACTTTTGCTAGAGAGAGCTTGGTTTCTTGAATCATTAGGATATCTACTTGAGATGTTTCTAGTAAGTGCCTGGCTAGGCACTTTTTGTTAAAGGCATTTAAGCCCCTAACATTCCACAAAAGGAGCCTCATTGTTCCTTGAGAAGGGTTCCACCCTTCCTGAATCTGAGCATCATAGTCAACTTAGCTTGTCCTTCTGCCTCACCATTCAAGGCTCTCAACTCTTGGTGGGTCTTCCTCCCCTACCTTTTCCTTGTACCACAGTTTGGGGATTGCTTGGAGGGAGCTTTTGATTTGATTCCCAACTTCTCAAGGTTTGGGGTTAGTTGCTCCAATACTGTGTTGTTTCCTCTACTAGAGGAACTTCCCCTTCTTCCCAATCTTCCTTCTCTTGATCCTCCTCCCTACCCCATCCATGGGAAATTGGAAGATGTCCTTGCTCTAGCTTTGTTCAAGCAAATGTGTTTCTTCTCCCGCCCTGCATGAGAGCCCATCAATTCAAAACTTACCTCTGGGAGTGATGCCAATTCTTCGTCCAACTATTTGGAATCTGTTGGAGTCGAATGAAGGGTCCAATGCTAGGATGTTTTCATACCCTGATTGCTCATCATTCTCCACAGCTCCCTCAATCACCACTTCTCCATCATTTTCCACTTCTCCATCCTTCACTGCTTCGCTGACTTTTGCCACAACTCCATTTCTCTTCACTTCTCCACCTTACGACAATGAGCAATTTAAACCAAAACCTATTGTCTGGCCTTCTGAAGAGCAATTTCCCATTTCCAAGGGCCTTTTAGGTGTGCCTATTTCACTTTCCTGCATTAAATCTACTTCAAATTTCCAGTTTCCTTCAGAAGCATGTTCCTCCAAAAGATGATCCTTGAGATATTTGATCCTTAATCCCTTCAGATGGTTCATTTTTTCTAGCCTTTGTATCCATTGACATTTAGCCAAGATTATCTCCAATTCCCACCAATGAGTATTGTTTGACTTGGTCTCCACATGCATATACACACAAGAGACATCCTCATTTAGATCAAATCATTCTTCCGCACAAATGAATGATCCCAATTCTTTACCAATTTCCATCAAGATCTTGCTATCCCAGTATTCCAGAGGAATATTAGGCATTGTATACCAAATATGGAGGTACTCCATTCAAAAACTGGTAGCATCAAAATTGGGCTCCCACGATGTTATAATCTCTAATATTAATATTAATATAATTTTTAATTTTTATTAATTCTATATGTATATTAATTTGAATATTAATATTATAAATATCAATATTTTTTTAATATTAATATATATCAATATGAATCAACAAAAAAATTAATATCGATTTATTTTAAATTTAACTATTAATATATCCATACAATGTCAAGCAACCACAACTATTATTAGAATACTATAGAGACAAATAGGGGAGAGGGCCCCATGGTGGAGTGGGCATGTGTCATGGGGATAGGAGTTGATGGCTTGGACCCCACTTTTTGAAAATGTAACACTTAATTATAAGCATAAAAGTCTCCCTTTTTTCAAATTTTATTTATAATATGGAAACAAAAGTACATGTTAAATCAACTCTGGGTCCAATCAAACATTGGGTAATTACTTTCCACTTCCCAAATTTAGGTGAATGTGAATAGATATTTATATTTTTATTATAAAACTACTTTTATAAAAATACTGATATGACATGTATAAAACCAATTTATATTTCATCTATCATAGATATGATAGATGACCAACTTGTAGATACATTTCACAATATTACAAATAAAGGTGTTCCACTTTTCATCCCTAATTGATCAAGTTCTTGTTCCACCATGTCCACCTATATCCCTCTTTCTCCGGATTTACCATGTAATAATTGAAAATTAGTACTCAGGCTCACCAAGTTATGAATTATTTTACAATATAACAACAATAAATAACATTATAAGCAAGACCTATCAAATTCATAATGATACATGCTATTTATTTCACTCATACTAAATAATCAAATACAACATAATTTCTAAATTCTCAAATCAACAAATAATTAATATTGCCAACCCCATTTCTAACCTTTTAAATCATAATGATATGTAGCATTCATCTTATAAATCATATTATTTCTCTCATTAATTTCATGTATTCCTATACAAATTCTCTCGAAGAATTCAAATTTGTCCACTTGCTCTACAAATTACCCTCAAATGCCTATTTGTACAAGTTACCTATATTCTGCATGTTGCATTTTTCATAGTTTCAGATTGCACATTTCACAGTTTTAGACACTTGTTGGAGATTTATTTCACATACATGTTCGAGCTTCCAAGGCATGTATATTTCAAAGTTTTTCTAAGAATAAAATTGTATAAAATTATTTCATATATGTTTATGGATCGTACATGTCATGATTTTCTTTTGAAATATTTGCATACATACATATCATTCTAGCTATCATTCTTAGTTTAGAGTTATAAGAATGTTTAAATTATAGTGGAATTGAAATTAATGGTATAATTCAACTGAAATATGATTTTAATGCCAATTTTCATTATTGTTTTCCTTTTGTAAGTGTTGCTTAAATTAGAACGGATTTGAAATTAATGGATATATGTACTAATGTTGGCTAAGTGTTTTTAAATATCTAAAATAAATAGCATGTGCCATTATGAATTCTAGGGTGTTGTTTATGATTAAACACATATGAATATATAAATATATATAGTAACATTTGAGGTGTTTTATGGCATGAAAAGATTGTGGACGTGTGTGTAGAGCTTACCTATTCACTACTAGACTAGTACACTATCATAGCCCACACCACCCTTAGGTCCTCTCCCTTATATATAATTGCACTTTCATTGAAATTTCCAACTATTCTATAAATAGTAAAACAAGCCCATCCTATTGTATGCATTAAATATATGAATCTTAAACATGACATGGATGTATAGTTGTATTTTAAAAAGGAGTGAAATGTATTAATTATAAACATATAAGCAAATATTAGTAATTACAATATGTGTGTGTGTGTGTGCGCGCTTATATGCTTCCTACACTTTGCTCAATGCAGATGAAGAATAAAGTCTAAGCCAGAACTAGGCGAGCCGTAAAGAGAGCACTAACAACAATGTCTCTGCACAAGAGAAGTGTTAGACTGCTAGTATTTGAAGAGGATGAAGTTATTCCCATTGCACAACTAGTCGAACCTATTATCCAAGTCAATGCATCTATTACAACAAAGAATATTTCAATGCAACGTGAATGGTCTACCAATGTTATGGAATTTTCCATGAGAGATGTTGAAGACAATAGATTTTCAATGAGGGGGGCAACAAAGAAGTGGGGAATTCCAACAACCATGCTCATGAATTGGTTGACTAGTGTTACTTCTATAAAAGTAAAGGTCCCTCAACTTTTTTGAATGAAGATGAAGAGGAAAAGGTTGTTGAATGGTGCAAGAAAAAGGCTATAGTTGGCCATGGACTTGCAATAGTGAATTTATAGTTTGAAGTAGCCTAGATATGCTAAATGAGGCCAAATCCATTCAAGGATGGAGTTCTTAGTAAGTCTTGGTGGAGAGGTTTCAAAAAATGACATCCAAAACTTACTTCAAGGACAATAGAAGGACTTGAAAGAGACATGACACTAAATTTGAGGCCTACAATAGTTGCCATGTTCTATGAGACATTGTTAAAGGATTATGTAGCTAATCCATATGGTCTGTTGAATATTTGGAACTATGATAGAGACTAGCATTCAAGTTGATAGAAGTGGTGTAATGCAGGTGCTTGCCAAAAAAGGTAGCAAAAGTGTTTCTTACATTATACTGAAGAGCCGAGAGTGGATAGCAATTTTATGTTGTGTGAATGTTGTTGGACAAAAAATACCTAGCTTTTACTTGTTTAAGAGCAAGAAACAACTAAAAATATATAATTTTGATTGTGAATTAGGTGCATGTATGGCTGCTTAGCCCCATGCATGGATGATAAAATAGCTCTTTGTCAATTGGCTACACCATTATGTTGGTTTTGTCCGTGGGGTGTGTCAACCACCAATAGACACCTATTGATATTTTATGGCCATGGTAGCCATGTTTCCTTCTCAATTATTCATGAAGCAAGATCACTTGGCATAGACTTTCTAACCCCACCAACCCACAAATCTCACAAGTTGCAACCACTAGATGTTAGCATCTTCTCATCTTTCAAGATATATTTTAAGAAGGAAATAGCATCATGGTAAGGTAAGGGTAGAGTTGGCAACACTTGGTAGCCTTGCATTTCATAAAGCATTGATTGTTGATAACATAAAATCAAGTTTTACAAGGATAGGTATTTGACCCTTAAATCCAAATGCATTAATGGAGGATATGTGGCCAAGCGAGACATTTGAATTTACTGCCCTTGAGGAAACTTCAGCTGTAGAAAATATTCTAAGTCTATCTAATATTGTTGTGCCATAATTAGAGGTCAAAGGGACACATGCTAACCCTATAGATGAAAGAATTGAGCCATTAATAGAGGAAATTTGTGGTCCAATAGAAACACCTATTTTTCTATACCAACATACCCCAATAGGAACACTTGTTTTCCTAGACCAACATACTTATGCGGAAATGTCACTTTATCTACCCATTGCACTAGACCAACCATCATGGTTATTGAAGGGGCTGCAACTATTTGTATTGATTTGAATGTGGATGAAGACCAAAATCTATCATTCCCATCTCCACCAAACAACATGGGTCCATCTACCTTAGTGTGTTGTTATGCTGATTGTAGGAAATGTGAAGCTGTTGAATTGTGAGGAGGTCAGGGTGTGGATGGAATTGTTAGTGAGGTGCAAGTTGAAAATGAACAAGATTCAAGTGTAATGGAGCATGGAAACCATTAAAAGTATGAAATGAAAAAAGAATTATAGAGCCATAAAGAACATAGTGATACAATGGAGGATAGACTTACGATGACCGAAATTTTTTATATTTCAAATATGTTGAAAAATACTCGGAATCTCAAAAATCTATCACCATAGCTCATTCCCAAGCTCTCCATCGTCATACTCGGAAGTACACCATCACTGGTCCCTCGATAACATTGAATGGTGTTGCAGAGGACCGAAAAGAAAACCTTGTGAATGAAAGACGAACCAAGCTGCGCACAAAATGGTTGACAACAAGAAGTGATGGGAAGTAAATGAGCAGTAAATGCGCATTAAGTCACTAGGGAATGTCGTAGCTTATGGACAGATAAGCAGGTACCACACATTTACTGCTGATCGATGCCAATTTTACCTCGAAAAATCGTTTTTCCAAAAACCGTTTAGTATGCATTCAATGCCTTGGGAGACGCGCCCTTAAACGACTCCATGCCACGTCTGTGTACTAACATGCTACGTGCTCTTCCCATTTATTTGACGCATCATCGTCTTCCTTGCGCACTGTTTTAATACAAAGCTTTCATTGAAAGGCAACAGCATGTCTCCCCACAGAAGATTTCGTACGTCTCTCTTTTTTAAGAGAGCCTTTCTAATGGGCTTCGAATTGAAAACTTGAGCGTTGCTTGTTTTGTTTCCCATTTGTTTTTATAGCTTCAAAACCTGCGAAGCTCGGTTCTGAGTCCGTCTTCGTTGTGAGGCATAGTTTTTTGGCACGCCTTTTCTCATAGTTAAATTTAAAACCCTAAATATTAATGGACTCATTCTTATATTTTCTTGTTTCAGGATGGCAATGGCAGTTAACCCTCCCTTGCTTTTACCAGCAGCGTTGGAGCAAGGTTGTGTGGCTTTCCATCCATTTTTCAGTTAGGCACGCCTTTTAGGGTTTTATTTCTGAAATATAATACTTGTGTTATAATTCTTTTTAAACCGGCCCCAATTTTTTGTTTCAATTCTGGTTAATATTTGTTACTTAAGAGTTAAAATTAAACTAGAGTTTATTTTGATTTTAGTTTTGGTATTTTTTCCTACAGAACCCAACAAAAGGGCCATAAGCTGAGTGCAGGAACTCTGAAAGACCATGGTTGGCACAGCGCACCTGAGTGTCAGGTAAAGATTTTTATGAATCTTGCTTAGGCTATGAAGCTTGTCAGTGTCTAAACAAATTCATCCATTTTGCCACTCATTATTCATGCCATGGGTTTATTGTAATTCATATTCTCAATATCTCTCTTGACTGTAATGGGGATTGCATTCAATTTGTGCAGTTGAGTTCAGAATAAGTTAAAAGCACATTAATAGCCAAATAAATTATATTTCTTATAATTAGTGGACATTAATATCTAAAATTGAGGCAAATTAAAATAAAAATCCTGAAAATTATACCAACCCCGCCTTCCCATGTCTTGGCGGCTCTCCCATTCACAAGTCACCTCCCCTTTCACTCCATAACTCTATTTCTGGAGTATGTGTAGATCTAAATTCATTTTATGCATCAAATCTATGAATTGCTCCTTAGGATGAGAAGATGTTTGAGTGCAAGAGGATGTGAAATGGATGCAAATGAATGCCTTAAAACAAGCCCGTATCATCAAATAGTGCAAATGAGTGTTAGTTGAGAGTGAATCTCGATTCAAGAAGTCGATAGGGTGACTGTCGATTTGCAACTTACCTTCTCAAATCTCTCGAGTGATCATGCATTCTTATGTCACCACCATCCTCCACCTCAACAAGACACTTATTGAAAACCCTTTTCCAACCGTGTAGGCCAGTCCACCCTGATCACTCTCATACTGCAATGCCGCACTTTTCCTCCATCCAATTAAGAAACATGTTGTATTCAAGAACATTGCTCTCTCTTAATCGTCAAGGGCATCATAGCTGACTCTCAGCCTCAATTTGGTGTCGTCCGGCAATATTCTGGACAATTTATCTAATAGGGACTGCCAATAATCTTCGCAAGATCTACCATATAGCTGTGCCCCTAAGACCTTGAGTGACAAAGGCAGACAATTGAAAGCATTTAAGAACTCTTCAACGAGATCCTCAAATCCTGACAGTGGAGAGGGTTGGAAGAACGCAAGCCAACAAAAGAGCTGCTTGGCATGAGTGGCGTTGAGAGGTCTCATTTGATAAATGGCAGAGTTACCCCACGCTTTAAGAACATCCAACTCGCGTGTGGCAACAAGACCTTGAGTGACAAAGGCAGACAATTGCAAGCATTTAAGAACTCTTCACTGGGATCCTCGAATCCTGACAGTGGAGAGGGTTGTAAGAATGCATGCCAACAAAAGAGCTGCTTGGCATGAGTGGTGTTGAGAGGTCTCATTTGATAAATGGCAGAGTTACCCCACGCTTTAAAAACATCCAATGCGCGTGTGGTAACAAGAATCAAGCTTCCGTGTTTAAGCCACTCCCTTGCTGGCAAAAGAGCATTGAGTTGGTCTATGACCCACATCATCTAAAATGATAAGCACAGATACAGATCTCATGTGGCTTTCAAGAATCCCCTTGCCTATGTCTACATTGTCAAAGGATAGTCCTTTGACATCAAGGTCCTCCAAAAGATTATTGGGGTGGATAATAACTTAAATCAGTATTGTTAGTTACTTATCTAGATCAATATATATGTCAAATTATGTAATGGATGTGCAAATAATACAAATGATCAGTTAATTATTTTATGAATCATTGGGGATGATGGCATCATAATCTGGCATCATGACTGGTTGCGTTAACAGGTAATCCTTCAACTGTGGAAAAGCCTGTTTTATTAAATTACAACTTTCGATAATGTTAGCCATTGATTTCATAAAAAATTATTCTCTAAAATCACAATTTCAAAGTAAGAGATATTTTATTAAATTACAACTTTTGATAAACTCCGGTTTAATCCTGCAATAATGTTAGCCAATGATTCTTAAAAAATAATGTTAGCAATAATCCTTTAAAGGCCTTCCCTAAACCCTAAACCCTAAACCCTAAATTCATATTTTTTTTATGGATCATTAGCTAATATTATTGCAGGATTAAATTGGAGTTTGTTGAAAGTTGTAATTTAATAAAATATATCTCATTTATCGAAAGTTGTAATTTAATAAAAATATCTCTTACTTTGAAATTGTGAGGTTAGCCGATAATTTGTTTATGAATCATTAGCTAACATTATTGCAGGATTAAACCGGATTTTATTGAAAGTTGTAATTTAATAAAATATATCTCTACTTTGAAATTATGATTTTAGGGAAAAAATTTAAGCATATCCAAACAAGGACATCACAAGCGCCCCCAGCGGGGTCGAGGGGCAGCACCCCACGTGGGGGTTTGGGGGCAACGGTTTGGTGGGGTCGAGGGACGGAGCCACCGCCACCAAGCCCAAATTAAGACTTCCAAAACCACACAAACCTTCATGGTGTACATCATTTTGCATTAACAATAAAACCCAAATGAAGACCATGAAAGCCACACAAACCTTCGTGGAAAATATCATTTTATCGGCCGTGGGAGGGTTTTTTCTGAGCAGGCGAGTTTTTCTGTTGGACTCGGTGAGTACTTGCCAAAAATTCGGTGAGTCTAACGGCAAGTAAATGGCTGAAAAACTTGGGACGCAGAAAAACTCGTGAGTTTTTTGTAACTCGTTGAGTTTTGTGTGAGTTTTTCAACTATGCTACTGGGCGTTATGAATCAACTAAACACTCATTTGCACAAATTGATGCTATGTGCTTGTTTTTAAGTATTTCATTAGCATCAACTTCACATCCTCTCACTCTCAAACATCCTCACTCATCCTCTCACATTTATTGGTGGTGTTGGCTCCCACCAATAAAGAGGTTAATTTTCTTTTTGAGTAAAAAATTAACTCTTTGACCTTTGCTGTAATATTTTGAAATGGTCTATCTTCAGAGAAGAGCAGCATGGCTGTAGGTAATTAGATCCTGGTTAGTACTGAGTTTGGAGTGACCTGACCTGCCTTGTGCTTGTCTTATTACTCACTGCCAATACCAGTCCTTAATCAGGTAACACTCAAGTTCCCAACATAGTTGTTTTGGCTTTTTGAACAAAAAAAAAGCTTAAACTCTATCGATGTGATTATGATACGGTGGATGGGATGGGATATTTATCAGAAGAGCTAGTTGATCATGGAAATGGCCCCGCAGTTATGCTTACCTGATATTTAATTTTTTTTATATATGGAAGCTTGTGGAGTGAATATTTTGTAGACTCTTAAGCCTTGCCTGCTTTTCAATATCATACACCAATCCCAATATGTGGAACAGATTTAGAAAGGAGTAAAAAGGTTATGGGTTTATATCTAGATGGCTTTGGGGTTGTTTTGTTTGATCTGGGCGACTGTTTATAGCAAAATTTTGCTCCCAGGAATTGACTATAGAATTGAAGTTTGAATTTCTATTCTCCTAGAAGCTTCTATGAATTAGGTAAGTGGGGTTGGCTTTGAGGCTTTTGAGGAACCCAGTTATTATATGTGTTTTGGTGCATATATATAATGTATGTATGTATGAATATGTATTCATACACAAAATATGCATATGTATATTTTCATAAATATGTGTGTAAAGAGAGAGTGTTTCACTCATATATGGTAGACATGCAAAATGTGGAAGCATAGACAAGGCGTGTGCATTGTTTGACAAAATGCCTCAAATAAATGTGGTCTCATGCACCGACCTCTCCCTCTCTCTCTTTCTCTCTCTGTACACCTATATGGTAGACATGTATGCAAACTGTGGAATCAGAGATAAGGCATGTGAACTGTTTGAAAAAATTCCTCAAAGAAATGTGGTCTCATGACTCACCCCCCCCATTCTCTCTCTCCATCTTTCTCTGTATGCACGCATATTGTAGAAATGTATGCAAAATGTGGAAGCATAGACAAGGCATGTAAACTGTTTGGCAAAATGCCTCAAATAAATGCATGTGTATATAGAGAGATGCATAATCATCTCTCTATACACACGTTATGGCAGACATGTATGCAAAATGTGGAAGCATAGAAAAGGACAGCTGTTTGAGAAACATTTCAAAATGTGTTTGTTGAAAAGGCTTTAGAAACTTTTAAACAAATGCAAACCATCATCCTGCCTGCCTGTGCTCAAGTTGGAGCTTCAGATTAGGGTATGAACATCCATCAAATCATGATTGAAAATGGATTTAAGTGCCACTTCCAATCACCACAGCCTTCACAAAAACTTATGCATAAAATTCAATAAAGAAGAATTTCTGTACAAACTCTCTTTTCAAATTTGTGACTAATTTTCTTTGTAGCTTATATATGAGATTTGAAGCTACTTGTAATATCTATCTATTGCATCATGTGATGTAGCTGTGGCTCTGCTAACTTACTGAGTTCTATTCAGATTCATGTTCATTGATAAAAATTGTGTTGAAATATTGATACAAATTGTGAATGTGTTGTTCTAATTTGCTTTTTCTTTTGAAGATTTAGTTTTCTTGGTGAGAATTGAATGCTTCATTTGAATTGTGCATTGAATGGATTTCCGGAAGGAAGCTTTTGTTTGGACACTGTCAAAGGGAGCCTAACACCCTTATCAATTTATCATATTTTGTAGGTTGCTTTACCTTATGAAGAAAATCGGCCCAGGTAACTTACATTATGAAGAAAATTGGTGCAGCTTCTGTAATGAATTGCTCACACTGTCAAAGTGACTAACATCCTTACCATTTTTATCATATTTTGCAGGTTACTTTACCTTATGAAGCAAAGTGGCCTAGATGCGTTACCTTATGAAGCAATTCAACCTAGGTACCTTATGAAGAAAAATATTGAATTGCTTACATTGTGGGTTGAGGTTTACACTGTTGTATTTTGCAGGTTCCGTTAATTTCTGAAGAAAATTTTTCAAGGAACCTTCTAACTTTCGAAGAAAATTGGTCCGGCTATTGCATCGGATTGCATACATTTGACCATTGCACCCGGTCGAATCAATTGCTATATTATAGTGTATGCTTCTGTACATTTGACCATTGCACCTGGCTATTGCATCGGATTGCATACACCTTGGTTTGTTGTCGAATCAATTGCTATATTATAGTGTATGTTTACTTCTGTACATTTAACAATTGCAGTGAATGTCCCTGCTTTTAATGATGCTTGCAACTGCTTTCACCATCCTCAGTTCCCTCATTCCTGTTTAGGACTTCGTAGTCCTAGGCATTGCTTTGTTTTAGATTTAAAATTTTAAGCTCTGTATGGCCAGTTTGGGGTATCTTCCCAAATGAGGGGATTTGATGGATTGATATGCCATCCAAGTTATATAATTGGATGGGTTTTATAGTTTCCTGAACTCAATAGGTTTCCAATATTTTATTTTTTTAAGAACCTTGGCATGGCATGGCATTCTTCTCTCTTTCTTGCTTTTGCAAAATGGCATGAGTAACTCTAAAGCATGATCTCTACAAATGACTTTGAAGGAAGTTCTAGGACACCTAATGTTGTGTGTGTGTTTAATGGACACCCTCTTTCTTGCTTTTGTAAAATGGCATGAGTATTAATCCTAATTCTACATTCCATGTAGGTAACTCTAAAGCATGATCTCTACAAATGACTTTGAACTTCGAAGTTCTAGGACATCTAATGATCCACATTAGTTTAATTCTAATTCTACATTCCATGTAGGTAAACTCTAAAGTATGATCTCTACAAATGACTTTGAACTTTGAAGTTCTAGGACACCTAATGGTCCACATTAGTTTAATTCTAATTCTACATTCCATGTAGGTAACTCTAAAGCATGATCTCTACAAATGACTCTGAACTTCGAAGTTCTAGGACACCTAATGATCCACATTAGTTTAATGTTGCTTGGTATTGTATAAGATTAATTTAATATTTTCATTAGGAGTCATTTTTTTAATCTTTTGAAATTGAAATTGAGGTTTGTTTCTCCATTCAATTTCATTAACATTTTATTGTCTCCAGAGTTTAGAGAAAACTTTTTTGCTTTTACAACATGGCATGAGTACCAATTCTACATTCCCTTTAGGTAACTCTAGAGCATGATCTCCACAAATGATTGAAGAAAGTTCATGGACACATGATGTGTTAGGTAACTCTAAAGCATGATCTCTACAAATGATCGAAGAAAGTTAATGGACACCTACTAATGTGTGTTAGTTGAATGTTCTACAAATGATTGAAGAAAGTTCATGGACACCTAATGATGTCTTTAGGTAACTCTAAAGCATGATGTCTACAAATGATAGAAGAAAGTTCATGGACACATAATGATGTGTGTTAGTTTAATGTTCTTCAAATGATTGAAGAAAGTTCAAGGACACCTAATGATGTGCTTTAGGTAACTCTAAAGCATGATGTCTACAAATGATAGAAGAAAGTTGATGGACACATAATGATGTGTGTTAGTTTAATGTAAGTTCATGGACACATAATGATGTGTGTTAGTTTAATGTAAGTTCATGGACACATAATGATGTGTGTTAGTTTAATGTTCTTCAAATGATTGAAGAAAGTTCATGGACACCTAATGATGTGCTTTAGGTAACTCTAAAGCATGATGTCTACAAATGATAGAAGAAAGTTCATGGACACATAATGATGTGTGTTAGTTTAATGTTCTTCAAATGATTGAAGAAAGTGCATGGACACCTAATGATGTGCTTTAGGTAACTCTAAAGCATGATCTCTACAAATGATCAAAGAAAGTTCATGGACACCTAATGATGTGTGTTAGTTTAATGTTCTTCAAATGATGGAAGAAAGTTCATGGACACCTAATGATGTGTGTTAGTTTAATGTTGTTTGGTATTGTATAAGATCAATTTTATTTTATTTTTTCAACTATAAAATTTCATAGTGGAAGTCTTTTTTTAATCTTTTTAGTTCATGGACAACTAATGATGTGTGTTAGTTTAATGTTGTTTGGTATTGTATAAGATTAATTTTTTATTTCAACTATAATCTTTTATTGTGGGAGTCATTTTTTAATCTTTTCGAAATTGAAATTGAGGTTTGTTTCTCCAATTCAATTTCATTACTTTAGAGAAGAAAACCTAGGAGGAATGGTTTTTGTACAAAATGCTTTAGTTGTAGGTGAGGATATTCTTAAGAGCTTTTTTAGGAGATGAATTTTGCTATGTTATGCCAAGTTTTTTTGGATGGCAAGGAAGGGGGGATGTGTTTTGGGGTCCTTGATTTTTCAAGCCATTTTTGTGATGTTGGTGATGATAGGGACGACAAAGGGGACTATATAAAAAATAGGAAAAAATTAAAATATATAGTGAAAGCATTCATATATGCATTATAAAACTTCAATATATAACATTTGTATTAAATTGAATTAGTAAATTATGCATTATAAAACTTCAATATATAACATTTGTATTAAATTGAATTAGTAAATTTTAACTTTATTTGTGTAAAAATTTAAAAACATATAAAATTACAAATACATTTGATATCACATAATATTATATTTTATAGTAATAATGACATTTGAATTTTTAATAGTATTATACTTCATCAATGATCATCAATGATATTATGATAGTCATGAAGATAATTGTCTTAAGTTGTTAGTTTTGGTCTCTATGCTTGGCCCCACTCATTATAATCAAGTTTCTCAATAATATTATATTTTATAATAATAATGACATTTGAATTTTTAATAGTATTATACTTCATCATTGATCATCAATGATATTATGATAGTCATGAAGATTAGTCATGAAGATAATTGTCTTAAGTTGTTAGTTTTGGTCTTTATGCTTAGTCCCCCTCATTATAATCAAGTTTCTTGATAATTGTCATAAGTTGTTAGTTTTGGTCTTTATGCTTAGCCCCCCTCATTATAATCAAGTTTCTCTTGTGAGAAGAGAATCTACATGGAAATGGGAATATACGAGTACAGAGTTTAGATGTTCGAATTCAAACAAAACTACGAAGAAAATCTACTTGGAAATGGGAATATACGAGTATAGAGTTTAGATGTTAGAATTCAAACAAAACTATCACTTCTTTAACCTTACAATTAAACCCACAAAAATTGATAAAGGTTTCTTATGGCATTGTTATAACAATAAACTTTAAATATAGGGCTATATATGTAGGCTTTTATCATTAAGCATTATGCTCACTTCTTTAAGTAGTCTTTCTCTATGAGAGATTTCTTGGAGTCGCTCCTTATTTAGGGAATGCTGAATATGGTGTAACACTATTTTTAAGGGTATTTTTATTTTGATTCTATGTAAATTGAAGATGAGGGCACATTTATTCATCATGTCTTTCTCATGATATACTTTTTCTATTGGATATTTGGTTTTCAAGGGATAACTATTTCCTAACAAGCTAAGTATGTCGTACGCTCTACAACTTTTACTACAATAAAAAATGTTAGAACATGTACAAGTTAAATAGGGGATACTATTGGGAAAAAAAAGCCTAAAAATAAATCAGCATTTAAGGTTAGGGTTGAGGGTTAGGGTTGAGGTTGAGGGATTTGAAAAAAACTTAAATTATTTTTTATAAATGAACATAATGAGTTTTTATTAAATCAACATTTAGGGTTAGGTTTGGGGTTCAGGGATTTGAAAAAACTTTAAATTATTTTTTATAAATCCTCTTAACCCTAAAAATTAATCAACATTTAGGGTTAGGGTTGGGGTTCAAGGATTTGAAAAAACCTTAAATTATTTTTTTATAAGTTAACATGATGGGACTTTTTTATTAAAATATAAAAAGTTGTTTAGAAAAAGTTGAGCACTTTTTAAGGTTGTACTTGCTATAGTATATTAGAACTAACTAACTTGATTAGAATCCAAATTATTACTTTAATTTATAACCTTTTATCAAGCAACCAAATACTTTGGTCCCTTGATATCAAGGTTCAATTGTGATTATATTTTAGGTTTTGACAACAAAAAAAATTCTAAAGAGAACGGGGAAGAAATTGCCTTATAAGATGTTTTTTTTAAAATAAAAATTTAATACAAATTAAAACAAAAAATTCTAAAGAAAATGGGGAATTCTTTTTCTATAAGATGATTTTTAAAAATAAAAATAAAAATTCAATACAATTTAAAATAAAAACAACTACTAAGAAAAGGTGGTCATAATACTTGATCTGAGCAACATAACTAAAATATATATAAGTGAACTATTAAAAGTTGAACATGAAAAATAAATTGTAGTTAACAAACACATTGTGGCATGAATTTGAATCAAACATAGGTGGAAAATTTTATGTAGAATTGGTTTAGTTTGCAAAATGTGTATGCAAAGTAATGCAATTGCGTTGTTGTAGGTAAAGGGAAGGAGCAAAGGAGCAATTATAGTATACAGGTAAAATGTCCTTTCCACTTTTGAATGGAAAATATGCCTTCCAAACATGAAATAAACAAAGTAGAATTCAAAATTTCTTAAAAGAAATAACAAACACATGTAAAACCTTATTCCTTCCTTCCCTCATATTGCCTATCTAACATTTTGAATATAACATGTCCTTGAATTTCAATAATTAACACATAGTCAAATGTATATTCAAATGTGTATCCATAATGTTGGGAAGACAGTGCCTCCTTGCCCTCCACCCGAAATATTAGTGGGTGAAGTCAAAATTGAATAATTTGTGAGAAGACATGATTCAAATGACAAACACATGTAAAACCTTATTCCTTCCTTTCCTCACATTGCCTATCTAGCATTTTGAATATAACACGATCTTGAGTTTCAATAATTAATATACATAGTCAAATGTGTATCCATAATGTTGGGTAGACATTGCCTCGTCCTCCACCCCAAGTGTTAGTGGGTGAAGTCAAAATTGAATAATTTGCGAGAAGACATGATTCAAATGACAAACACATGTAAAACCTTATTCCTTCCTTCCCTCATATTGCCTATCTAACATTTTGAATATAACATGTCCTTGAATTTCAATAATTAAGACATAGTCAAATGTGTATTCAAATGTGTATCCATAATGTTGGGAAGACGGTGCCTCCTTGCCCTCCACCCCAAATATTAGTGGGTGAAGTCAAAATTGAATAATTTGCGAGAAGACATGATTCAAATGACAAACACATGTAAAACCTTATTCCTTCCTTCCCTCACATTGCCTATCTAGCATTTTGAATATAACACGATCTTGATTTTCAATAATTAATATACATAGTCAAATGTGTATCCATAATGTTGGGTAGACATTGCCTCCTTGTCCTCCACCCCAAGTGTTAGTGGGTGAAGTCAAAATTGAATAATTTGCGAGAAGACATGATTCAAATGACAAACACATGTAAAACCTTATTCCTTCCTTCCCTCACTTTGCCTATCTAGCATTTTGAATATAACATGATCTTGAGTTCCAATAATTAATAAACACAATCAAATGTGTATCCATAATGTTGGGTAGACGTTGCCTCTTTGCCTTCCACCCAAATATTAGTGGGTGAAGTCAAAATTGAATAATTTGCGAGAAGACATCATTCAAATGACAAACACATGTAAAACCTTATTCCTTCCTTCCCTCACATTGCCTATCTAGCATTTTTTAATATAACATGATCTTGAGTTTCAATAATTAAAAAACATAGTCAAATGTGTATCCATAATGTTGGGTAGATATTGCCTCGTTGCCCCTCCACCCTAGATATTAGTGGGTGAAGTCAAAATTGAATAAATTGTGAGAATACATTAAAATGATATATTGCGATTAAGTGTGAAAAAGTTGGTCAAAATTTATTGATCACGGTTTATAAAAAACAATTTCAAAGGAAAAGTATCTCAAAATATAACAATTTGCATTTGCTCACAATTTTTGTTGTTGCTACTATTACTTCGATAAGGAAATTCTTTTTAAACACCAATGGTAGGGGGTCTACACCTTCCAACACATATATTCAAGGAACTTGAAAGATTACATACTTGAAGATAGACTACAAGTATTGCACAATTCTACTTAATTAAATTAATTTGCATCAAAATATCCAATCCAATTTCAACAAGTCTATTTTGGCATATGTAGTAGCAATTTTAATCTTTTTTGATGACATTTGACTGAGGCACAATGCTTTATAGAAGAAAATATTCATTTAAACATTGTTGTAGGGTTTGGTATGACTTTTAGTTACCTTCTTTGAAAAAGTAATTGGCTATAGTGCAATGTTATTTAGATATTTTATATTGAAGGGTTCATAATACAACAATTTTATTTAGAAGATTTTTAGCAGTTCTATTGAAAGCCTTGATTGATATGTTTTATGGTAGAGTAGATAGAATCAGGTTACTACAAATGACCCATAAAGAATCATCTTTTTGTCTACGTCTATTGTAATTCTTCATTTGGTATATATATCTTCAAGGGCAAGCAAATCCATTCTCATATAAAGATAGGGGATTTACTTTTGCCAATTTCATTATTTGAAGATACATTTAATAGAGAGCATGAGGTTTTTAAAGCTTTAGGTAAAATTATATTTTCATTGAAGTTAGTATTTTCTATCAACCATTTTGTTAATGATTAGATGATTAAATTGAATGTCTTCTCATAGAATATGGTAATGACATCTTGCCAAGGGAATGGTCAAATTTATCATCAAAACATGTAGGGCTATGGATTATAATGAATCAAGGATATATAAAATGGTGTATTAGTGAGGGTTAAAGGCTTTTCCAAAATGTGTATCCCCAAATATTTTAATCAAATTTAATCAATGATTATATCTTAGAAAAGGGTTTGCTCCCCCTATAAGAACTTAACTTGCTCTTAGGCCTTAGACCATGTGGCTTTCTTGTTCGAACCCCATGAACAAGTATTCAAGAAATATCTTAGAAAAAATACAATTAGATGGCAAAGGACTAATGAAGTATTTAAACCTTCCAATGTTGGACGCCACATCTTCCAATTTGACTGCCTCGACAAGCAAGTGTAACCATGTTAGCAAAGGGATGACATTTAATGTGATGTGTGACATGTGTGCATATAATGTATGCATGGTGTATCCATCCATCATGTACATGTGATTAGCTACATGCATGCACTCATTGCACATACAAAATGTTCAAGTTTGTAAGGCTACCTTCAATTATGGAAGGACTTCGAAAATATTAGTCTTTAGATGTAGAAGTTAACAATTTTACAACACTCTTCGTTAAAGTGGTTAAATAAATTTTACTATAGATACAATAATACCTATTTAACAATTTGAGAATATTATGTGATATTTTATTAGTATTCAACTACATAGTTTTTGTAAATGAACTTTGATGAAGCATCACATAACTTTCCATGTGAAAACACCACATAATTGATACTAAAATGAGTCATAGAGGTGTATAATAAATGATTCATAGGGTAGAACAATTGGTTGAAATTTTTGCATATCGGGTAGGAAGCTAAGTGGGCTTCTATAAGGGGAAAGCACTATAGTTAAGTGTACTTGAATCCCAAGTCATATTTTGATGAGTGATCTCCAAGGAAATTCTAATGTTTCACCTCTATGTTCATCACTAGATGTAATGAATGCTAAGCGGATCATCATGTTCATGAGAGATGGGTTGTTGTGAACCACTACCCATAAAATATGGGCCAATGAGTTTGACTTGAAAACTATGTAGCTAAGGAGGCTATAATGAAAGGCTTGATAAAAGTTTGCAACAAGGTAGCAAGCTAAGTACACTATTGGGGAAAATCCATGGTTAAGCATGCTTGAATAAGAGTAATATTGGGGTGGGTGACCTCTCAAGAAGTCTCAATGCTTCACCCCTATGACCATTACCTATTTTCAATGATGAATAAGATGATCATTCATGCCTAAGAGGGATGAGTTCTTGTAAATCATTACTCATGAAATATGGGTCAATAAGCTTGACTAAAAAATTACGTAGTTGAATTTTGATAAACTATCACACAATTTTCTCATCCAAGTATATCACAATAGTTTAATTGCATTTATTTTTAAAATTAATTTCGGGGGATACATTGTGGCCTCTGCCCATGAGAAAAGTTATTACAAACATAATTATTAGAAAGAAGATCACACTAATATAACAAAACATTAGTGTTTAAAACACACAATTCCAACAAACCTGCATATAAAAATAAAAAGGTACTACACTAGCATCTAATTGAACAAAATAATATAGGGTCTAAAACCCATGAGTCCAACAAATCCAAGTAAAAAAATATATTACACCATAACCAAGAAAACTAGTACCAAAGAGGGAACAAACAAAACATGTTACCATCATCAAAATGGGGAGCAACAATAAGATCCTAACAAACTCCCCAACTCACTACACACTAATCTCAATCAAATCCCCTAATTGTCAAGTCTTGATCCACAACCATCTCTTCCCCACCCCTTCCAACCTTTATCCCTACTTCCATAAATATGATGTCCAATAATAGATTTTTCATTCCATAAAGATTTTCTTGGTGTTTCTTGGGATGTACTAGCTTTTTGGAATCCAAGGTGGGGACAATAATGTTGTTGAATACCCCTAGTTGTCCTTCAATGTTCCTTCAATTCACACAACTCCTTTAGATAATACCTCCTTATTGACCAAGCTTAAATCCTCTTGAGTCACCTTTGCCTTTAGTCCCTTCTTTTCACTTGTTATGTCAAGTCCTACACATAGATTCTCATTTCCTCAAAACTGCAAAGGAAGTGACACAAAATACACACATAATGCCCACTAATGATATCATTTCTACTAATGTATTTACAAATTCATTTTTAGTGGTAGCTTTGGACTTGTAACTACCTAAATATGAATGGACGTACATGAGAAGTTCAATGATGATTTGGCAATCTAGCTCATGATTCCATGTGGAATACAAAATATATTTGATCTTTACTACTATTTCCAAGATAATAACACCATGCATCCTCTTAGGACCTCCCATGTGTTATTGTTAGTTGTACCGTTTGTCTTTTACCAAGTGTTTGTATTTTTGTTTTGTGTTAAACTTGATTTGCCCCCCTAATTAGCGAATTCTTTGCTTTAGTTTTGGTGACAAACCCTTGTCAAATATTTTATTATCAGAGTGTTGATTGCCATAGTGAACATTTTATTGTCAAAGTGGTGAATATATCAATTAAGGTTGTGCATATAATTTCTCTCATGACATCAAATTTATAAATCATCAAGCATATATAAGGGTGCAAAAATTATTTTTGGAAAAAATCTGTTCATTTCCTACCTATTCATCTCTATCAATAGAATTTAAAATTTGAAGTATATAAGGATAATGCTAGTGTACAAGGATTTTTTTCTAAGTGTCACTGATATAAATACTTTAATTTCAGTTTGAACTTGTTTTCTTTATTTGGATGTTTTTTTTTTTCTAAGCGTCATTGATAGAAATAATTTAACTTGTTTGATCTATTTGAATGAAAAAATTTCATTCTAAGCAAGTGTCATTGATATAAAGAATTTAGTTTCAGTTTGAACTTGTTTGCTTTATTTGGATGGACAACCTTACTTCTTGCCATATGGATATTTTAGTTTCATGTTGAATATTTCAGATTTCATTTGATTTAAAAGAAATATTTGTATGGTTGATGTTGGATTCAAACCTATTGATAAATTTTTGGTATCAAAAGATTGATATGACATGGCATAAAAAAATTTGATTTTTTTTCGACATAAGATTGGTTTGTTTAAACATTTGACCTAAATATTACTTGATATCATGTGGCATAATGCTTGTCTATTTCACATTTGAAGATGTGAAGATATGAGAATATATTTTTAGAATAAACATAGGTATTTTTGCCTACACTAAATTACTTAAGCTAATAACATAGTTGAAAAGTGGATCTCCACAATGAAATTAATTAGTTAATGTATTTATATCTTAACTTTATTTCTAAAGTGGATACAAAAAAGATTCATGATTATGGTTGATATTGGGGAGATGGCGTCGCACGGAGATTTGGTTCGCGCTAGGGCCTGCATGCCCTAGCTCGACCTGTGGCTGGTGTCTGTGCTCGCTGGCGAGCTTATTTGCTGCTTTCAGGGGGTTGTTGTTTGGTTGGTAGGGGCGTGCGGTGGTCAGACAGGGGTCTTGGCCATTTTTCTGGCCCGTGGGTGGGCATTTCAGCCTGAAATCTATCTTTGGTGAGTCCTCAGTGGGGGGCCTGCGGTGTTATGAGATTGTGGGTCTCCTGCCCCGTCTCTCTCTCATTTTTGCTGAGTCTTGGTTCATTGTTGCATGGAGAATCAAGGTATAGCCTCTTCTCAGCTTTCCTTCGGAGATATGGAGATGGGTGAGCCGTCTTCTTTGTTGCATGTCAGTGATAAGGAACAGACTGGTAAACCCCAATCTGGGGAAGGTGTTTCCCCTTCAAAAGGGATGTTTCGATTAAGAAAAGTAAACGGATGTTTGCAGAGATCCGAGGATCGGCTAGTTTTGGTTATTCAATCTGCTCAAGTTTCGGAGGATGTCGATTACTAGTGCAATCATGCTCTTATTTGCAAATTTTTGGGCCTTCGCCTTTCTTTGCCTATGCTAGAATCCTGGGCACGCCGGGTGTGGAACCCAAAAGGAGATATGGAGATTTTGTTAGTGGCTAATAACTATTTTCTGGTTATCTTTTCAAGCATGTCGGACAGGAATAGGGCATTTGAAGGAGGCCCTTATTTCTTTAACCAGGTGGGGCTCTTCATCAAGCCTTGGCACATGGGCGTCAACTCTGTTGAGGAGATCCCCTCGCGAGTTCCTATGTGGGTTCGCTTACCGAGGCTTCCTTTGGAATTCTAGAGGGAAGATATTCTTCACTCAATCTCTTTGCTTCTTGGAAAACCTATGGGTTCGGCTACACAAACTCAAGATTGTAAGGTAATTTCTTTTGCCCGTATTTGTGTAGAAGTTGATTTAAATAATCCGTTGCCAGATTCTATGGAGATTTGCATGGGATCATTTTCCTGGATCCAACAGCTGGATTACGAGACCCTTCCATTTAGATGTAGAATCTGCCATGAATATGGTCATTTACATCGCAGATGTCCCAGGAATAAGTCTTCCCCCATGGCTGCCCCTGGACCTCCTAGGGAGGATAAGGGGAAGGCTTCTTTGTCTAATGGACCTGTTGTTAGCGAGGGATTTATTCAAGTTAAGTCCCGTAACAAAGGCAAAGGTAAGAAGAGAACTTGGATGGACAGACAGAATGAAGGCACCTTTAACAGGTTTGATGCTCTTGGTGACTTGGTCCAAGAGGAAGGTACTCTAGTTGAGCTCTCTTCTGGGGCTAAAGGTCAGCATGAGGTTCAAGATGAAGATGCAAAGAAGGAGGATCAGATTTTATCTTCAGGGGACCAACAGGTTGGACAGTTGGCTACTGATTTGCCTCCTCAAGTTCAGGATATTGGAGATTTTCAGGGGTCTCAGGGTACGAAGGGCTCAGTTATGGTGGCTTCTGATCCCCTTGTTCCTAAGGGGACCTCAGATTCTGTAAAGGGTAATAAAGCTCCTCCTGTCTTAGGGCTACAACAGAAATCCTTCAAAAAGGGGCCTTTAGATAAACCATCAAAGAGTGGTAGGAAGATTGATCAAGAGAAGGTGAAGATTATGGGTGATACTTTGGTTGAGTCTGGGTCTGTGAAACCCATTGATTCTCACTTCTCCCACCCCTATAAATGATTTTTTTGTCTTGGAATGTAAGGGGGTTGAACAACATCCCCAGACAAAAGGCTGTTCGCAGATTAATTGAGTCTCAGTCTCCCGATGTGGTCTTTATTCAGGAAACTAAGCTTAGAATGGATGGTTTGGCTAATTGTGCTTCGCGTATCTGGCCCCAGGGCTCTTGGCAGGGAGTGGGTGCTTTGAACAGTTTGGGGGGGGGGGTGTCTTGCTTCTGGAACCCTAGGAAAGTTTCCCCCTTATGGTGGATTTCTAGTCGGTCCTCCATTTCTTTGGTTGCCTCTAGTTTTGAGACTGGAGAAAGGTGTCTTTTATCCAATATTTATGCTCCTACTGATTTTTCAGGTAAGTCTCATTTATGGGCTCATATCTGATTCATCCGGTCCTTGGACCCGTTTCTCCCATGGATTATGGCTGGGGATTTTAATGTTGTTACTAGTTTGGATGAAAAACGAGGGGGGTTAGCCAGGCTGGACCCGTCTTCAAACCTGCTCAGGGATATGATTGGTTCCTTGAATCTCATTGATGTGAAGCCAACCAATGGTGTTTTTACATGGAATAATCAGAGATGTGGTGTTGAGGCTATCTCAGAAAGGCTTGACAAATTTTTGGTTTCCTGCTATTGGATGAACAACAGGTGGATCACCAGTTCTGAAATTCTTGACTGGAGGGGCTCTAACCACTGGCCTATCAAGCTCTCTATCACCTCATATGGAGTCACCAAAAATCCCTCTTTCAAATTTCAGTTGATGTGGTTAAGAGACCTGTCTCTTCCAGACCTTATGTTGGATTGGTGGTATGAGGAGATACTTGCCCATGGGACAACCATGTTTACTTTTAGTAAGAGGCTTCAACATGTGAAGTATAGGCTTAAGAAATGGAATAAACAGTATTTTGGGAACCTGCATGCTCAGAAGATAGCTGCTCAGTCCAAGTTGGATAATATTACTCCTTAGATTCGGGACTAAGGGTTGACCTTTGATCTGAGTAAAGCTGAGTCCTTGGCTCTTAAGGGACTTGAAGAGTGGGAGCTTCGGGAGGATATTTTTTGGAAGTAGAAATCTCGTGTTGATTGGCTTTAGGAGGGGGATAGGAACACTACTTTCTTTCATAACTCAGTTAAGGCTCAGAGGCAGGGGAATTCTATCTCCTCTTTTGTCTCGACTGAAGGAGCTCAGATCTCTTCCTGTGAAGAAATTTCCAGGGAAGCTGTCAATTATTTTTCTAATCTTTTTACTAGAGAGGATCTTACTGATGGGACCGAGGAGTAGGCCATCTTGGATTGTATTCCCCACCTAGTCTCTGCTGAGATGAATGGGGCTCTTTTAAGTCCTATCTTGTTACCTGAATTGGAGAAAGTTGTGTTTACTATGAAAAAAGGTAAGGCTCCTGGCCCGGATGGATTTCCGATTGAGTTTTTTCAAGAATTCTGGGAAATAATAAAGTTTGATCTCCTAGATGTGGTTCAGGAATCACATAGAAAAAAATAGATGCTGAAGTCTTTGAATTCTACTTTCTTGGTTCTCATACCTAAGAAGGAGGGGGCTAATCGATTGGGTCAATTTAGGCCTATAGCATTATGTAATGTTGTCTATAAGATCATCACCAAATTGATTGCTGAGAGACTCAAACCACTCGTTGGTACTTTGATCTCTGCTGAACAGGGTGGTTTTGTTGAAGGAAGACAAATTTTGGATGGGGTTGTGATAGCAATGGAGGCTATTCACTCTATGGCTGCCTCTAAGGAGAAAGCTATGTTTATTAAACTTGACATGGCTAAAGCTTATGATCAGGTGAGTTGGGAGTTCTTACAGAAAATTCTTTTGGCTTTTGGTTTTGATGAGGAGTGGGTGAATTGGGTTCTTAGCTGTGTGACCTCGTCCTCCTTCTCAGTTCTCATTAATGGGGAACCTTCAGATTTGTTTCATGCTTCTCAGGGACTTCGGCAAGGGGACCCTTTATCTCCCTATTTATTCATTATCATGGTGGAGGGTCTTGGCAGATTTATAAAATCTCAGGTGAGGCAGGGTCTTATCCAAGGGTGGAGCTGGAACAATAATCTTCCTTCCTACTCTCATCTTCAATTTGTGGATAACACTGGGTTGTTGGGCATGGCTAGAATCAGTGAGGTAGTAAATTTTAGGAGAGCTTTGGATATCTATTTGAAAGCCTCAGGTCAGAATATTAATGATGATAAGTCTTCCATTTATTTCTTTAATACTCCTCGGCTTATTCAGAGTAGGATTGATAGGATTCTTAGATTTCAAATCGGCTCCCTTCCTTTGATGTACCTTGGGATTCCTTTGGCCTTGGGATCTCAGTGTAGAGACTACTGGCAGGGGATTTTGGATAAATTTCAGAGTAAGGTTAGTCATTGGACTTACAGATGGTTATCTTCTGCTGGGAGAGTGGTTCTCCTAAAGACTGTGGTGCAGTCTCTCCCCATTTATAGGTGTTGTGTTCAAGTTCCCCCTTCCAACTTTGTGAGGGATTTTGATGCTCTATCTCAGAAATTCCTTTGGTCTGGCATCCTTCTATCCTCGAAGTGGAGTTTAGTCAAGTGGGAGTCTGTTTGCAGGCCGAAGCATGCTGGGGGCCTTGGTCTTAGGTCAATGGCTCTTGTTGTCACGGCTTTGGCTGCCAAGCTGTACTGGCGGTGGTGCAACAATCAGGATCAGGATTGGCCCAAGATTCTTGCCCACAAGTATTTTCCTGGTGCTAATTGCCTTGATGTGTCGCGACTTGCTTTGGTGGGTAAAGGTTCTTATATTTGGGATGCTCTTAAGAAGGGAGCTCAACTTATTAAGGAGGGTCTCTTCTGGATTTTTAACAGAGGCTTTGATGCTCTGTTTTGGCAGGACTTTTGGGATGGCCACCCTCCCATTCTTTCTAGCTTCCCTCAGTTTCAGCCTCTATGCCATATTTTTACTGATGCTGGATGGTTTAAGGTGGAGCATTTTAAGACTGTCAAGCGTATGGGTCAGGTGGAGGTAACTTGCTGGAAGGACCCTCAGGAGTGTCCTGTGGGTGGCTCTGATGAGGATTGTGTTGTTCTTACTAAAGCTTTGGAGGGTAGGCTCTGCAACTCCCTTAATGTGAGGGACGCTTTGGCTTGGAGTCCTAGCCCAAAAGGTAAATTTACTGTTGCTCAAGGCTATGCTATTCTTGACAGGAACTTACATGGTCCAGCTGAGGTACACTGGTGGAAGAAGGTTTGGAATAATTTTTCTTGGCCCAAATGTAATGTTTTCTTATGGTTGTTGGCTCAGAAGAAATGCCTCACTTGGGAGAATCTCCGCAAATGAGGTTTTTAGGGACCTTCTGTTTGCTTCCTTTGTTTGAACAATGAGGAATGTACCTCCCACTTGTTTTTTCTCTGCCCTTTTTCTAGAGAGATATGGCACAGATGGTGGGAGGCTTGGCGTCATGGTTGTATTCATGCTACCTCCCTAATTGATTTTTGGGAAAGTTTGGGCAGGCCTCCAGCGAAGAATTCTTTCCTGTAGGTGGCTTGGATGGTTGGGCTGATTTTTATTCTCTGGAACCTTTGGCTGGAGAGGAACCACATATTTTTGTGGCTCCAAATTAGGAAGTTTTCAATTGTGGAAGACGATACTTAGTAGGCTTCGGGAGACTATTTGTGCGAAGTGTGATATGTCTGAAAGTATTGATCCTAGTGATCATGCTATTGTGAGGAATTTGAACTTGGGGGATAGTAGATGGGGATGCATTGTTGGAAAAAGACCCCGCCATGTCAAGCAATGGGTTTGTCGGGATGGGAGGTGGACACCTCCCCCGGTTGGGATCTTGAAGATTAATACTGATGGTTCTTCTCGTGGGAACCTTGGACATGCTGGTATTGGGGGTATAGGTAGAGGTAATGATGGTGGTGCGGTCTTCCTCTTCTCTATTTACAAAGGTCAACACTCTAATAATCTGATGGAGGCCCTTGCTATTAAGATTTTTGTTGAGAGAGGATGCTCTTTAGGCTGGAGGAGGATCATCTGTGAGTCAGATTCTCAGATTATTGTGGATATGTTGAACAGCCAGAGTTTGGAGGATGTTAGTTGGCAATTAGCCTCTTTAGTCAGACAGATTCTAAGTCTATGTAGTTCCTTGGATTCTGTCCCCTTTTGTCATATCCCTAGAGAATGGAACAGAGTGGCTGATTGTTTGGCGAAGTGGGCTTCAGAGAACGTGGATGGTTGGGATATTAGTGGAAGGGATGAGTTACCTTCTGAGTATCGTGGGACCGTTGAGCAGTTGTTATTGGAAGACAGGAATATGTAGTGTTGTTGTTGGCCTTTGGCCTTTGCTCTGTATTTTGGATTTGTTTGAATAAATTTTTACCCCTTCTTTTAAAAAAAAAAAAAAAAACTTAATTTCTAAAGTGACTTGGTAAAAAATGTGTCAAAAATGATCTTCATAAAGTTTATATTACAAAGTCATTTTATTTATCTTTTATAAAGCAAGACTTGTGTCAAATCTTAACCTTCTTTCTTAAACTAAACATATAACCAACTCAAATCTTTTTAAAAGGAATTAAAGACATATTTGGAAGAGGACGATACATATACATTTATATTTAAATACTTAGATCTACTATATTTCTCCTTGAAGTAAACACTTCTAAATTCAACGCATATCTATAAGAAGACATGACACCATATTTCTTGGTTGTAGAATATATTTCTTTAACAATCAAATATATCCATTGTTTATTGATGAATACTACACATTGTAATAACATGATAGACTTGCGCTTAGTTCATTCTCCTCAATTAGTTTAAATATTCTTAATCAAAGTCTGATTTGTTCCTTATATTTTGGTATAATTTGTAAAAAAAATTAGTTTCTAAATTAAACTTTTAATTTAAATAATTGGTCTTTATGACCATTTTTTATAGTTTGATGCTATTGTAATTTATTCTGATGATGTATTTTGTGCAATTAACTTTTATTTTAATTAAGGTAAACATGGGAAAAGGGCTCAAAATTGTACAAAAAGTAACCTTGGAGGCAAGCAAGTTGAGTCTCATAACAGTGAGACTAGGAAAACCAAGCAAAGACTAGCAATGCTTTTGACTAGAGTATAAAACCAGAAAGAAGTGGGAAACAAGGGTCCCAACCCTAAACAATTGACTTATCAATCATGTCACAAGAATGACTATGGGAAGAGGTAAAAGAAAGACCTTTCCTTCTACGAGCAATAGTCCAAGAAATACTATCATCCAAGTTCCCATTGCAAGGGGAAGCAAGAGGAGACACCCCAATGGGAGTTCCATCAACACACAAAGGGGGGAAAAGGATAAAAAGACAAAAGATAATCATCATCCACATGAGAAGTTTGGAGCTGACCTAAAGAAACCAATGAAACAGGTTGTTAGCATGAAGTAAGAGGAACACTAGTAGGGTCCTCGGGACATGAAAAAGACACACCAAAAGAAAGACACCCAACATAATCCTAAGAGGATTCATCCGCCAAAGAGTTAGGAACCTAAACAATCAAGTGATCACCATTAGCATTCTTCCACCTAGTAGTAGGGCCTTTGTGATGCAAGCGAGAACAATCTGAAGCTAAGTGACCAGTTGTGAAGGATCGATGACATCTTAAAGGGAGGCCCTCATAATTAAGTAATTGAGTCCAAGGTCTATCCCCAACCATCAAAATCACATCCTCATGAAGGGGCTTGAAGATGACAATATCCACCAGAAAGCGAGCACAAGTAGAGTGCCCCATGTGGGAAGTGGAAACATCTACCTTCAAGAAGCAACTAATATAGTTGACAATGGCCTCGTAACAAAAATATTCCAAAAATTGGAAGGGAATATTCAAAACTCTAACCCACATTGGACACACATGGAGTGGTTCGATAAGGGGGTTTAAGGAGGTTTTCCAGGGTTTGACTGAGAGTGAGTGCTCTCCCCAAGCCCACAACTTTCCCAACACCAAGGTACAAAATTAACTTCTGTTATGATGCATTATCATGTTCTAGAATAGTTTTTTTCTTTATCATTAGTTTGAATTATTTGAAACAATAATTATAAATATTAGATTAATTCTACTTCATTGTTACATTTTTGTTATTTAAGTCATAATCATCAACGTAAGTAACTATAATGGTTAACAATCAAGTTACAATGTAGTTTAATAGTCACTTCCCTTATCATTTGTGAATGAATTTGTTGTACTCATTATCCATCTTCTAACTATATAAATCACACAACAGGTTCATTGATTAAAAGACTTCCAATTTGCAAGTTAAAAACACACACAAAAAAGTTAGTTACCTTTGTAATTAAATTAACATTTGCACGTAACCTAATCATTTAATTAAAAGGTAAAATTTATGGTTAAACTGGTAAGATTCCAATTTAACCTTCACGATAAGAAAATAAGTTGACTGATTTACATGATAAACATTTTGATGTCAGTAGAGAGAACAAGATAGAGACATAAATAAAGAACAATTAAAAGAGAGACATAAACAAAGAAGGAAAATAGGGGGAACATAAAAGCAATAGAAAGATAAAGAGAGAGATATAGATACATAGACATATAGATAAAAATAATTAAAGAGAGGGAATATAAATATAGAAATAATATAAAGAAATAAGAGAGAGATTGAAAATTCAAAGAAAGAGAAAAAAGGGCAATATTTTGAGAAATAAATAAGAAAATAGAAATACATGTAGAGAAAGAAATAGAAAATATAGAAAGAGAGAAAGCAAGTTTAATGAGAGAAAGAATTCATGCCAAACTTTGAGTTCAAGCGTGAATATATAGGAGATGAACAAATTAGAAATGGGAACGTGGTTTTGGAAAACCATGAGAAAGAGAAAGAGAGGCATGACATCCAAAGTTGTCAAGGCATAAATCTCAGCACCTTCCTGGTATTGGTCTTCTAGGCTATAGTTTTAACATGTTCCTTATATGTCATGTCATAAACATGAATATTTGACCACCCAAACTTATGTGCCCCAAAATGGTTTTATTCAATCTATTCAAACATGTTCCATGACAAGTATCTAAACTTGTCATAATGTTGGTCGAGATTCTAATGTGAACTCCCTCTTACATTCTCTTACATTTCATAAGAATATGTTACAAGTAATTCCTATTATGATGAACTGAGATGCTCTTACACATTTTCAAAGATGTCAAAACATGGCCAAGAGTGTGACCTCAATGTGGGATACCAACTTTCTCATGTAAGGACAAAGTTGGAAAAGATGAACAACAGTGTCACCTTAAATGGGATGTTAACTTTTTGATGTAAGGGGAAAAATATTAAAGAGGAAATCGTAGATGAAAAAAACTATCAACCATGAACATTATGTAATGTCCCCTTTTGATTGATTTTCCAATGTCTATGGAAGTTTTTAGCAGTGGTAGCGAGTTCAAAAAATCAAGACGAGTCCAATGGTACTTTTTGAATGCAATTTAAGCATTCTAATAGCAATCCACATTTCTTTGAGAAGTTTTCTATTTTTAGAAAGTATCAAACTTTATTAAGGTTGATATCTTGTGAACTTAAGGTTATGTTGGCATTGCTCGAAATCCATAATTTGTTTGTTTTAGTATTTTTTGCAACTTGATGGTTGTGCAAAAATATAATAATTTTTTTAATTATAAAGTGACTCATATAGTTCAAATGTAAATTAAAATAATAAGTCACCTTATAAATAGATAAAATATAGTTTTTTTTCTAGAAAATTATCAAATGATTATAAAATATAACTTCTAAAAAGACCCTAAGGGGTTATAAAAGGAGGCTAAGAGAAGTCATTACTCATTCTTGATATTCTATTTATTTTATATTATCTTGAAACCCTAATTGCATAGGTTGAGTAGGTTTGTTCAACAATAGCCCTAGGACAAAAACCCTAAGGTGAAGATTGGTTTTGGGCTTGTGAAAGATCTTCCCTAACCAATACAATGTGATTCATTCAGGGTCACATGTTGTGCTAAAATTATACAATTGAAGTTTAATTTGTGTTGAGGATTCAATTTATTGTATCAAAATAATGAAATATATTTTTAATCTATACTTCTCCTGGAGTGCAAAAAGGTAACACTTTTGAAAAATTATAAACAATTAATAAATTTGTGAAATATTTTGAAGAATTTATTTGCATTTATATTGAAGTGAGGAATTCCTTCCAAACAAGTGTTTCATACCATATGTTTCTTAGCTACCCATGTTATTATTTGTATAAATACTGACTAAACTATTTCACAAGGGATTTCAATAACAAGGCACACACTTTGGGAGAAAGGTGTAAGAAAAAGGAGAATCGATCCTTATTGGGTGAGTTTTGGGGTTCCAAAACCCTAGGAACAACCATATATGGTTGTATCTGGTAGTTTGGAGGCAAGGCACTACAATATTTGGGAGATATAAGCTATTAATAGTTGGTTCATTCATTAAAGGAGCCTCTAACAACTACATAAATTATTTACAATAGTTTATATGTGGCTGTCATATTTTTATACAAATACAACAATGTTATTTGGGAATATATAATCAGTACTATATCATTCATTTAGAAAACTTCCTTATTCAAGCAATGTAATTGTGAGTTTATGAGTATTTTTGTTGTAATTTAGTTCATATATTTTTCCAATTATTTGATAAAATGGCTATGTATTTCCCTTTGAATGTGGAGTGTTTATGAATTTTTTTATACAACTAAAAGATACTAATATTTGTTTTAAAATGATAAAATTTAAAAATATTGAAAAGCTCATGAATGCAAATTTTTTGATAAAATGTATATGAGTAAGAAATTAAACAAAATTTAAGTTTAATAAATTCTATTGGAAGCGATATTGCACATTAAGAATGTAAGGTTGAGACATATTTTCCCAAAATTATTCCACTTGTTAAACACCTCCCAAGAATAAAAGAGAATCCTTCAACATTTAAATTTAATGGCTATCAACCATGAGATGCATAGAATAATTATACGACCCAAAATTTTTTGTGCTCAAGAGTTTCATCAAAGAATCTACACAATTTGAAAAAGTATCAACCTTCTTAAGTATCATCCTTCTTCAATATCACCATTTTTTAGTATCACTCTCCCATCCTTTATCATGTCATGGAAAAAGTGGTACTAGACATCAATGTGCTTTGTCCTTGTATGAAGGCAAGTTCTTTGCTAGACATATAGCATTTTGACTATCACATATGATCCCAATAAATCTTGGACTTAGCCCCACATATGAACACAATTGATTAAGATAGATGGATTCCCTACAATCATGAGTAGTTTCCATGTACTCTATTTTTGTAGTGGAAAAGTGAGCACAATCAAATGCTTACTCATCTAATTGGTAGCACTACTAAACATAGTGAAAACATATCCATTGGTTTCTTTTTTCTATCAACATCACCACCTCAATCTAAATTCATAAATCTATGAATAGTCATTAAGTGTTGGTCCCATGTAGAATTACTATGATAACAAATGAAGTATTTGAAGTCACCCCACAAATATATAGAACCTCTTCACTACATCCTAATGTACTCGTCTAATATCAGGAATGAAACAAATAAGCACTAGGAATGCTACTTAGGAAATGTCTAGTATAATATAAACCATAGCATACATTAAGCTTACAACAACACTAGCATAAGATACTTTGGATATATCTTCCATGTCAATGGGAAAAGTCAAACATTGGCTACTGCTAAGTTGGTCCCCACCAAAATAGGAACACACAATGGTTTGCAATCTAACATGCTAAGTATTTTCAATACCAAGTTCACATATTCGTTTTGGTCTAACTAAAGTAATTTTTTAGCTATGTCTTTTGATAATTACCAAGATGAACTTGGTTGTCTTTGTCTTTCATCTCAAACAATGTTGAAAGTTGAGACTTCAATTCACAAATCATACCATTACTATTATCAAAAATAACATAAAATATAATATAATAACAAGGAAATGATCATTGTCCATATTATAATAGATGCAATGATATAATTTGGATATAAAATTCCAATCCCAAAAAAAAATCAAATCAAGGAGGTTGTTGAAGACCATACAAAGATTTTAACTTGCAAACTAAAATTCTTTACCTTTTTAAGTACAGTGCTATGGTTATGTCATGTAACTTTATTCCTCCAAATAATCACAAAAGAAATTTATCTTCACATTCATCTACTCAATCTCAATACCAAAAGTTGTTACAATGGATAGTAATAATTGAATGAATGTTAGTTGAGCAATTGGATAGAATATATCACTATAATTAAAGAAGATGATAAAATAAATAAGGGAAATAACATAAATATTTTATGCAATGATGGAACATTTTACCTTGTTCTTCTTTTATACTCCAATTGAGATGAAGTAGAGTGCACACAATGCTCCATTTGATGTGCTCTTTGTGATGTGTTGATGGTGGAACGTGGTTGATTAGTAAACTGCCAACATTGGTATTAAGATGATAGATTAATAAAAGCATGGTGATAGTGTGAAATAAGGTGATCAAATGGATAAAATTATGAGAGCACAAGAGTGGATTCTCAATTGGGATAATTGGCCTTAAAATTAATATATATTTTATGAGTAAAATCAAGGGCCAAGATGTAATGTATAATGGATGGCTAGGATTTGAAGAAGGTGAAGGCATGGATTAAAGGCTTGGCCTTGTGATAAGTGTCATAAGAGGAATAGACGGGGAAGATTTATTTGTGCTCACACGTGTGAGAACATCAAGCATAAGGAATAAGGTTTCTTGTTGAAAGACACAAGTGAGAGAGGTATGGTGGCTACACATGTGTGAGAAAGAAGTAGGGTAGGTAGATATACTCACACACATGGGAGCATGAGGGAGGTAGGGACACTTGTCAAGTGATGACGAGTTTAGATTTTGATCCATGTAGATGGATTTAATGGCTAGGATTAAATGGACAAGGATTGAGGATCACGTGGTTTTAAATATTGGAGGAAATGTTAATGGAGATTAATTAGCCTAAATCAATCAATTAATTAATTGATTTAGTTGAAGGATTGAGGGATAAAGTTAGACTTAATTAAATAAATTATATAATTAAGGGTGGGGATAAATGTGAAGGATGGATTAATTAATTAAATGAATTTAAATAAATAAATAAATATTTTTTTATTTAATTGGCTAGGATATGATAAAGTCAAATGTGGTCGGGTATGGACAATTTTAGGTGTCTACAATTAGTTCTCTCAACTAGGGAATATCCCTTCACGACCAATTTAACCTTGTACTTCTCACCAGTTCCACCTAAGTTGATCTTCCTTTTGAACACTTGCTGCTATAGTCAACTCTCTCAACTTGGAAATATCCTTTCACAACCAATTTAATATAGTACTTTTCAACACTTTCATATGAGTCAATATTCCTTTTGAACACCCATTTACACCCAATTTTTTTTTTCAATTATGCAAAGGTATTGAGTCTTATATATCATTATTATTTATTACAACCATCTCATCCATGGTCAATTCCTAATATTTTTCATCATTCATACTCATAGCCTCCTTGATAATTATAGGCACAATAGTGTTTGTATTAAGAGAAAATATATATCTCCAATTAGAAATGTGTATTTGGTTGTTGTATTTTCTGAGTGGACCTAGTGAACTCTTTGAATTGTTTTAACACTATTCTTTAGGCCCTTTGTGGGATTTGGGTTCAACTTTCTTAGTATTTGGGGGTTGTTGAACTACATCTTTCTTTTCATCCTTCTCTAGTTGCAATAATGTGGAAGAAGATTTAAATTCACCAAAGATAATGATTCTACTATACACAAATCCCTTGACCATAGGATACCAAATATTATACCCTTTCAAACCAACACCATAGTTGATGAAGATGCATATTATATATTTTCTCTTCAATTTAAGCCAATTCTCCCTAGGCACATGATAACATGCCCCATAACCAAAAAATTGAATATGTTTTAGTGAAGATTTTTTTGAACCACTTCCTAGGATTTTTATTAACAAGAGTCAATGTAGGAGATTTATTAACTAGATAATAAGTCATGGAAACATATTCTACCCAATAAAAATGTTCTATTCTATTGAGGGGTGTACAAATTTGTCTTATACCTTTCTATCTCACAATCCAATTTCTTTTGAAATATGTTGAATGAAACACTACTATTATCAGCCATCAAATATTAATATTTTTACTAGTTTAATTCCTTACAAAATCTTTAAAATATTTGAAACAATTGAAGACGTCATATTAACTTATAAGGAAATATGTGCATGTCCTATTGTAATCATCAATAAAATAACATAATATATAGATCTTGAAGGAACATTAAGAAGACTAAAAATATCAAAATATATCAAATCCAATACCTCATAGGATCTATAAGAACTAAAATAAAATCAAACACAATTTTATTTTTCATATAACTAATGTTTGCAAAAATCAAACTCAAGGTTATAATCATTTAAACCTTCAACAAAGCTTTTGGTTTTAGGGTCATTAGACCGTTCTCATTTATGTGACCCATCCTCTAGTGCCATAATATTATTTTCTTTGTTGGTAGCTTAGTCTTCAAATCATGAGCACCCTTAGGTACCCATAAACACAACCATTGAAAGTGAATGTGCCACTCTTATTTGATTCTAGTTCCAATGGCGAAGGTGTAGATTTTGCATATATCTTCACCATAGAAGCATAAGAATTATTGCATTGAATCATGATTGCATCCAACTAAAATAAATTTCCAATGAAAAACTCTTAGAAAGCACCATATCCCTTCTCACCATCTTGCACCCTCCACTCAATAAATAAATTGCATACCTAAATAATTAAGATAGTTTATAGAAATTGGGTTTCTATTCAGGTTAGGGATATGCAATACACCATTGATTTTCTATACTCATCCACTAGGGAATTGAATCAAGAATCCCCCACAATCAAAATTATTCATATGAGAATCAACCATGCAACCTTAGATGCATGTGTTGTCAAGGCTGCCAAAAAGAAATCACCATAATCTTGGGAGGAAATTTCAGACTCATAATTAGAATCACTTTTTTTCTTCTCCTTGGAATTCTTCTAAACTGGTTAGGCCTTCTATAGTTCTAACATTTAGCCTTAGAATTACAAGGATATTTTGATGTTTGGTTTTCAATCTTCCATGAACAACTAGGGCCTCTTTAGTTGTTTTAAAAGTCTTTCTTTATATGTCTTCCAAAAGTAACATGCCACCACCTCATCCATTTTCAACTTGGTGGTAGTGCTCCCAATGTTCAACAACATGGGCCATTGAATCTGGCAAAGGACAAAGAAAATTTATGTAATACCTCTTCGATATTTCCACTCCAACAAGGGTTAGATAGGTGAATATCATATTTGAGGAATTCATATGGTTGGTTATTGGTCTACCGTATTCAATCTTGAGGGTATACAACTTTCTTAGGAATCGTTTATTTACTAAGCATTTAGCTTGACAAGTTTTTTCTAAATTTTCAAAGGCTTGTTGCGGTAGTCTTTTCATGAACATTCAAAAAAATTGGATCTTACAAATAGAGCCTAACAAGACTCTTCACCTTTTTATTCATAAAGTTCTAGTCTTTTATTTCATTGTTGTAGGTTTATATTGGTTGTTGCAACCCATACACTTTTTCTATGTGTATATCTTCTATTTTGTGTTAGGAAAAGGGTGTTGTACACCTTGCACAAGAAATAATTGTTTTAACTATGTATTTTGTTTGTTTTTTTGTGATACACCTTTAAGAGATGTGTTTAGATTCATTAAATATTTATTTGTATCCACTTGTAATGTTATATGTGTAGAGGAGGGGATTCGCTACTCCTAAGTCTCTAGGACACATAAGAGCCTAAAGGGAGTGAATTTCCCTCAACTACCTCAGACTACCTAATAAACTAAAAAGGAAGGGAAAATTAGACTTTGGTTTCTTTATGTTTGATGATAGAGGTTTTCTAGAAACAAGTGAGCAGATCATAGAGGTCTTAGATCACAGACCAATTGGCTCTATGCCAGAGGACGCTAGCATATTATGCATACGTCAGTGTACCACCTTGACATCTTAGAGACGCATTGGCATCTCATATGGATGGAGAGTTGGGTTTACAAAGTGAAAATAATAGGATATGCTAACTACCTGAGAGTTCAAATTTGATTGTTTAACAAAGAAATGTGGAAATGTATAAAACAACAAGAAGAATACTATAACTTATAAAAATAAACTATTCTAATAATGAAGTGTCGAAGAAAAGAGGAGAATGCCAACTCATTAAAGGTCTAGTTCTCCAGCAAGCTCCTCATGAAAAAATTGTACCTACAAAAAAACCAATGAGAAAATGTTGTGGTTGTGTTTTGGAGTCTGCCTCAATCAGAACCCCATTTTTGTGAACTTTCCAACTCCATGAACAACTGATAAACCACAATATATAGAAATGATAAAGAAATAGAAATAATAGACACAAAATGTAGAGTGCAAAGATAATCTAGATGCCTCTACTAACAAGATAATGTAAATAAGTAAAAAAAGGATATTACCCTCCTTTCTATATGCTTGAGCAGTTGAGAGAGGAAGGAAGAGAGAAAGACAACCACGCCAATGAAGTAAAGCTTCAACAACCTACAATAATAGTGGCATAGGAGTAGTAAAATGATGTAGAAGTGAAGTGTGAAGTGGTAGAAGCTAGAGAGAGTGAATAGAAGTGAAGTATGAAGTGGTAGAAGCTAGAGAGAATGAATGTAATTGATAGAATGAAATTTAGAAGGCTATTTTGGAGATAAAAGGTCATTCTTGATTGGTCAATATTTTAGGGACATTACAGTTCATAGGTTGATAGGGAATCATAATGCCTCAATGTCCACTGACCTGAGAATTCTGTCAGGATGGAAGCGTGATGCACGGGCATCCCCGACAAAAATTCCATCACTGACGGAAAATGACAAGGACACATGAAAATCACAAAAAATGAGGTGGGTTTTTGCATTATCGAGTTTGTAAGGCTAAAATGAGGTAATATAGTGGGAAATTACACTAGGTGCAAATTTTTTCCATTACATTTTTCCCCCACTTTAGCAAGCATATGTGAGCTAAAGTAGAAAGAGATTGAAGAGAATATGCTAATAAATGTAGAGGAAGTAGTCCTTCGCTCCAACATACCTTGACGTGTAAGAGGGAGCTCCACCAAGATGCAAAGATGACATAGGTCTTCAATCCTGCTAAGCTAGCTGCAATCCCATCGTAAACATGTCAATTGCAGAAAAAAATGTTAGGCGTAAACAAGCTAATCATAATAGACAATTTATAAGACACCATTTGACACAAGCTGACACAATAATACACGGTCTAATTAGGTAAGGAAACATAAGACACAATCTGATCAAATATAAGATAAGCTTATGGTTGTTGCAAACTGCATTGCAAGATAGTCACAAAAAAGACAAGTCTAGTCAGGTTTACCCCAAGCTAGACGCTAAGATATAATATATCAAACACCAAGACACGAGATATCAAATATAAAAAAGAAGACACAAATTGTAAGATGCGAAAGAATTATTTTGAAAAGAATGCTTTCAAAAAGGGGTTCTTTCAATAGGGGACCCTTTTCTCAAGACATGAAGACACCAAGGGACCCTTTTGAAATGATACTCCTTTTGAAAGACATGGGATTTTCCGCAAGTGATTTTGTCATCAAGGAATCCTTTTGAAAAGATCTTTCATCAAAGAAGACTGCTCCTTTTTAAAATGAAAGTTTTCAGACTCTTTCTTTTTAGAAAGAATACTCCTTTTTCGAAAGGAAATTTTTTAGAATCTTTCACCAAGGGATCCTTTTGAAAGATTTTTTTTTCAAGGAGTTCTTTTTGAGAGAATATTCCCTTTTGGAAAATGAGGGTTCTCAACAAGGGATTCTTTTGTCAAGGATTTCATTGTAAATAATTTTTTGCACCTAGGAATCCTTTTTAAAAAAATTCCTTGTTGAAAATTAGACGAGCATGATAGCCCCCCTTAGGGTGGTGTGTGCTATGTAGAGGAGCACATGACATCCTAAGGAGAAAAGAAAGACAAGATACATTGTGGCACACAACACATAGAGAGATATATCTATGGTTTTTTTTCACACACGTGAGAGACAACACATTGAAACCACAACATCACAAAGAAGATATACATAGATGAAATCTAGAGATAGGGGGATCTGATTATTTGGGGTCAAAATTTTCAATAGATATAAATAGATAGTTATAATAATATTTATGAACTATCATCAATCCCTAAATTTTTGAAAACATGGACACATGAAGAAAAAGTAAAATAAAAATTGGGTCAACATGGAGGAAGGCCTAAATTCCCCCAACGCTTTGCATCATCCTTGATATTGAGAAGAAAGATTATGAAACATAGAAGAATGATGACACAAATAAAAGAAGTGTACGACAGAGCTCTACACCTATATCCAAGTACCTACAAGGGTAGCAAGGGTCCTTTAGGCAGGATCATAACATCAAAAGATAAGCATTGGGGAACACAAACAAACAAAAATAATCTTTAGATGCAGAAGGAGGCACCATCCTAATCCTCATTAATCAAAAGATTGTCATTCTCCTAATCTATATCTTTATAGGGGAGGGAGGATAATCTTGCAAGGGAGGGATAGCAAGGGTGGTACCCTCTGATTCTCCTATGGAAAGAGCCAAGGAAGAAGGCCCCTTGAGGTCTTTGTCGTCGAGCTTCTGTGAGGCAAAGGTCATCAATTTTGTAAAAAAATGAGGACAAAATTGAGATATCATCCATTGAGTTGAATATGCACTTCTTAGGAGTTCCTTGTGTCAACTTAGTGAGGGAAAAATAAGGCACTCGAGAGTCACTGTTGACCTCAACAAAAGGGGAAATGAAAAACTCTAGGGATGCAAGGGCTACCTCTGTCACAAGGAAAATGCAAGCCAAGATAGAACTAGACTCCAAAGAAGATGAACCCTTCTTACAACCATTACTCGAGGACAGGTCATCCTCCAACTTATGCTTAAGTGGAGGATGTGAGATCCCCATAAGGGAAGCGGAAGCAGAGAAGGAACCAAAGGGGACCACAAAGGACATCACCTTTGTATTAGGCATGTTGATAGGCTGTAAAAAAAGAGGAATGTCCGAAGGGACATAAGAAGTGAAGGCTCCGTTGAGGGAGAGATGAAGGCCTGCACCCTTTTGGGGTGAGGCACGTCAGGACCTGCGGAAGGAGCTAGAAGCAAGATGAAAGCAATGGGAAATGAAAAAAAGGACATAGAAGTAGACAGAGCAATAGAAGAAACAAGAGAAGAAACATCAAGCTCCTTCTCAGTATTCTATGCATCAGTTTGCTCCACCTCTAGAGCCTTTTGTCAGAACTTAAGCTCATGCACAAGCCGGTTAGGCTGGTTATGAGAACTAGAGGATGCGTCCTGAGAAGAGGCCAGAGGTTCCTACTCCACTTTTGGGAGCATCATTCATGATCATTTCTAGTGGAAGGGTGGTCTTCTGAGTGGGAGTAAGAGGAGGAGGCACATGAGAAAAAATGACCACAAAAGGAGAAATAGATACAAATTCCTTGGTAGTGGGCCTCTTCCCATTCACCAACCAAGGAGAAGGTGGAGGAACAATAGGAGGCTGCGAAGGCTGAGACGTAGCAACCACCCCATGAGAACACTTATGCTTGCCATATAGGGTGGGTTGGGGAACCATGGGTAAAACAAGTAACTAGAAAGCTTGACAGTTTAACTTCCACCACATAGGAACCATTCTAGTTTCCATGCAAGGCACAAGATCAAGAACTGAGGATTCCACCATATGGTGTTAACTAGAAGCAAATGATGTAGAAGATGCAGAAGGGGAAGGCTCTAGAGAAAAAGTAAGCTTCTCCTTCCCTTTTGACGGGGTAGAAGAGACAACTTGTTACTACAATAGCATAGAAGCCTTCATAGAAACAACATACAGAGACACAAGAAAACTAGCTTTTGGTGCTAAGCCCCCAATCTTATACTTTAACATAATATTGATACAAAAAATATCCCTTGGGGGACTGGGGCGGGCCAAAAGTGATCCAAAGAAAAGGGCCCATGTGATACTAGTGGTTTATAACTAGTATCATGAACAACATGCACTATGCCCTCATGGGGAAATTTCAAACACTTATGATTGAATCTCCTGTTGTAGGCATACACATCGCTCAGTATCATATCTTTGCACTCGATGAAATTGAATTTTTTTTTATGCATCATACCACTCTAAATAAGGCTTGGAGAGAGGCTAGATCTCTAATAATGTTAAAAATTTATCTTTTAATAGTTTTTGCAAAACTTTGGTGTAGGATTTAGATAAATTTTTTAAAGTTCTATTGCATCCTATACTTTTTCCTTTAGGAGAAAAGACCATGTTTTCAATTTCCTTACTCTTTCTTGCATCACCAAAAACTGACACTATTGACCCGTTATCCTGACGAAAGTGCGAGGATGAACCCTTGAACTGAGCGACCATCTGTTGGTACTCACACAGTGCTGCACATATATGCACAAAGGAAGGATACTTCATCAGGACAAACTTCTCTTGTAGTTATTTTTGCAAGTTCCTAATGAAATCCTTTTGGACATCAAAGTCTGGTAGGGGATATGAAATTTGAGAAAAGAGCACTTGATAATGAGCGATGAAGTCAATAACCTTTTCATGGTCCCCTTGCTTGCATTGGATGAGATCAATGAACACCATCTTCGACCCAATGTTAGTTGAGAATTGTCTAAGGAATTGATTCACCAGCTAATCAAACAAGAAAACATAATTATTCGGTAAAGAAAAATACCACTTAAGAGCAATGTCCTTAAGATAATGTGGAAAAAACTTTGCCATCAAAGCATCGTAGTGGAAGAATTCAGTGCACAAGGAAGTGAATGTCGACACATGCGTATGAGGTTCTTCACGATCACTATAGTTTTTAAACTTAGGAATCTCCATCCTTGGAGGGATAGGAGTGTTTAATATGGAAATAGATAAAGGAATATGATGAAAGAAAGGATGGAACATGGGTTGAGTTGAAGAAGAGCTTGCTAGGTTCGCTAACTGGTTTTGTATTCGTCCCATTTTTTGCAATAAATCATTCAAAACAAGATCAGAGGACAAGGTAGGAACAGAGGAACCAAAGCCACCAACCCCCATACTGGAAGAGCTTTTGACACCAAGAATAGTAGGGATTCTAGTATTACCACCAGAAGCTGAAACATTAGATATGGAAGAATTGAAGCCTAAAGGTACCTTGTTTACATTGAAAGTGTGAGTCTACTTAACTATAGAGATGGTGTTAGTTGAAGGACCCATCTCATCCATATATAATGACACTTTGGGCATCAAGACTTATAGATGTGGTGCAACAGTCTTGGAACTGACATCTCAGGTTGATGGAACCTGCAAATTTTTTATGTTCCATCTCAAAATCTTGTAATAATTTGAATATTGGGTTGGTATCTAAAGGCTTAGGGTTCTACTTGTCATCACTGATGAATGGTTTTTTTGTTAGCTTGGAATCCTTCCTTGAGAAACCCTTAGCTCTAAATGCTTGCAACGTTCTATTTTGTTGTTAACCTCCTGTTTCCCGTTGCCAGTCATATTAAAATATCTTATGTCCTTGATGATCGTGGAGGAACCGGTGCCTCATGCTTAGGTCTGAGTTTCTTATTTTTATATAAGGTTGAGTAAAGAGCCTTTTTGACCTTTACACCCTTTGCATTCTATGAATTAGGAACTTTTGAGCCCCTTTTCTTGTGTCATCCTAGAGGGTCCCCTTCATTAGAACAACTTGTGGGCACGTGCTCAAAAGTTTTCACTTTAATTCCCATCGACCACCTCTCTTTATCGCTCATCAAAGATTACTTCTGGAGTGTATGTTTTGAATCAGTGATAAGCGACAAGTGATATTTCTTTGGTTTCACTCATCATGGATAGCTTTGAGAGCTCTTAATATGAAATAGTGATAAGTGACGTTCTTTCTTATCCTTATATCGTTGAAGATTCGCCTATTGCTAGTGGTTCTTGAACCTTGAATATTTAATTAGCAATTAGCGATGACCTCCGAGCCTTTTTTTTCCTTCATCGCTCATCGTGGATGGTTATGTAATGGTAGGTTTTAAAATAGTGATGAGTGATATGATGTATCTCCCATGCTTTGCATATCGAGGATGGGTTTTGAATGTTAAGTTCTATATTTGTGATACACAATGCAAGTGTTCAATGTAATCACAAGTATCTCTCATTGCTAATTACTTGCAAACTATATGAGGAGAATTAGTGATAAGTGATGGCCCTGGTGATTTTTTATTTTCTCCTCTCGCTCATCGCAGATCCTTTCTAAAGCTTAAGTTTCAAAATAGGGATGAGCAATAGAGTCGTTTGTTCAGTTTTCTTTCACTAATTTGAATTGATCTTATGAGCTATGTCTTTTGTATCATTTATTTTTATGCAGGTGCACTTTTCTTCATCTTGCTTCATTGTTGTATCTCCTATCGTTGATGCGATCCAGAGTTCGAAGTATGAATCAACAATGTGCGATGCGAAAATGAACATGATCAAGGATGGGCCATAGAACAAATGGCTAAGATTTCATTGCACGGATGCTTGCATCGCTGATAGAACTAGTGAAGGACGAGATGTATCAGCGATAGGTAATGACTATTGATTGAAAAGGAAATGTGGCAGTATCCTGAGGACATCGTATAAAGCAAAGGAGAAAGTAGCGAGATGAGTGGAGAACCGTTGATGTGGTTTTAAAGCAAGATGATCCAACGAGCTAAGCTTCATCATGACAATACTCTCATTGTTGATTGAACTCTAGATTTGGGGTAGGTTCGCGATGAGCGATGGAGTGTATAAGGGAATGTTTTCTTCAAATGTCAATTTTGTGTACTTCACCGATATTAATGAAGGAGGACAGATTGAGTTGGTGATGCATGTTAATTGTCAGATCACATATGAATAATGAAGATTAAGGGAAAACGTGGCAAAATTTGAGGTGGCATCGCTGTTTTCTAGGAACAAGTTGCTAAAGGCCAAAAAAGATGATCATGATTGCCATGGATGAATTTTTAAATCCTCAAAGATCGATGGCCCAGATTCAAAGCTGAGTTGCTTAGTTATCAACTCGCTCACACAAAGAGTTCTTAAATCATTAATTGTTGCATGCTCCAAATCATCTATTTAATGCAGATTGCTTGTTGTTCATTTTCACCATTTTCAGTCTGCAGAGAATGTGAGGTGTGGGTTATTAAAGAAGTGTGCGAGTGTTAAGTTTCCCTGAGATGAAAAGTGAACATTCTTGTCCCAGGTGAGTTAGTCTTCAATTGGGCTCTCTTTCATTCATGCTCTAGTTCACCTAGGAATTCCTTTTTCTGGGATTGGTTGTGATTATCGGGGTTTGTGGATGTGCTTCCCTGCAAATTTAATTTAGAGGCTTGTAAGTTGTCAATTTCTGCTCAATTTAGACTTGCTAGTTTTCACCCTTTCTTTTGCAAGATGGGAAAGTCAGGTGTGCCAATTCATCCAGCTAGGAGATCTAGTCGACTTAATGTGTTTGAGTGTTATGAGGATATGTCTGTAGTTGAGCAAGAAGTATCAATGATTTCTGAGGTTTCAAAGGGTAAGGAGGAGGGCCCATGGTCATAAGAAGAAAAAAATTGTCCAATGTACTTACAACTTAAGGAACAAGACCATTTTAGAAGAATTGGTCAAGTTTAAGGGCAAGGATCCGGCTAAGCCTATGAAGAAGGCCAGGAAAAGAGACAAGAGTCATAAGGCCTACCTTGGAAAACATAATTTTCCCATTGTGCTCTTTGATAGTCCTTCAGATACTGGAAGTGACACTGACTTGGGATATGGCCAGTATCTTCTCTCTCTGGTGCCATATGAACACTCTGATGAGGATGTGGTGATGGTTCCTCAAATTTTGTCACAAACAAGGAGTGGTCGAGAATACTCTAATGCTGACGACTCAAAATAGAGTCTTCTCCTTGTTTTTGCTTTTGATGATACCATGGTCTTTGCATAGGATACATTCTTTTCAATGTGTGTGGTTTTGGTCTTTTACTCTTCCATGCTGATGTGGAAGTCCTCTAGTTGGTATGATACAAAATCATTTGTTCAACGTGGATGTTGTGGAAACAACTAACGGTACCCTATGCATGAGTTTTATCTTTTTCCTTCCCCTGCTCTCAAATGATTGCATAAAACCACCTGGGGAGTTTCTCGAAATTGGTTGAAATTAGGTTTTGAAATGAAATGAAATGTAATCGTAACTCAATCAGATGCTTGTTGCTCCCTTGTTTATAAAGGGGATTTCATGGCTAAAAGAAGAGAGTTCAGAAAATTTTGAGTCTAAGAAAGGTCTAGGTAAAGGCTATACTCAGAGAGCAGTAGAATGTAAATAGATAAGGTGATGAATATATTAGAAGCAATTCTAGGGTATGAGTCATAATGTATTTTTATCTTAAAATGGTTTTGCAAAGTAATATTAGTAATGAAAGAAAATACTAGTTCTAAAATATGTGCTCTCTTGTGTATTTTCCTCACAAATTATTAATGAAATTGTTAATTATAATTTCACTTGTCTTCTGTCATTTGCATTGAATGAATGGGTTTGTTTATGCTTCAGTTCAATGAGTTGATTTAATGGTAAGATAAGGTCATTGGTTTGTGGGAAAACGATATAGGAAATGGTAAGGAAGTAGTGTTTTAAACCACAATGAGTTGGATGCCACAAAGTAGTATGCCAATAGTCACCTGATTATTGATTTTAGATTGTAGTTGTATTACTGATTAATTGCAAAGTATGATTCCATTGTTCCCTTAGACTAGGCACTGGTCTTTTCGTTAGTTTATCTTATGATTGAATGAGCTAGTGTTGAACCTGGCTAGAGATTTGGAATGTGAATGAATTCATAAAATATTTTAAATTACACCATACAAAACTTCAATAGTACCGTATTCCCTGCAATGAATAGCAATTTCGTAAGAGGTCTGCCAAGCCTTTGATGATATTTTCTTATTTGTGCTTCCTAAGGAATACATCTGTATGAAAATGCTCTTGATCAAGTAGAGATTTTATGAACATAAATAGGATTACCCTCATAGGTTTCACAAAGCTTGAAGAGAAGAAGTGGGGTCTTTAATGCTTCACTTAGGTGTTGGCCAATCCTCGTCCTTACTAATAATTGATTTCTGGCAGATTCATAGGTAAGATATGAGATTAAGTTTGGTTCATAAAAAATAACCAACACGGGTAGCACCCAAGTTAGGATTATAGGCCATGACATGGGTATCAACGATGTATGTAAGACCTTTTGAGAAGCTCTATACCTCTTTGATACTTATCCAACATGGTTCTTAATTTTTTGACAACAATAGTTGCTTGAGAAAGACTTTTATCATTTTCTAAATACCACTTAAACTCTCCAAGCCCTATATCTAGGGAAGGAAGCTACTTTGCAGGGATCTCAAGAGCAACATATTCCTCCATAGAAGAAGCAGAATGAGAAGTAGGGGGTGTAGGAATATGAGTATCAGCTTCCCTAAAGGGGCTAGAAAATCCAGTAGACATCCCTGAAACTAATTCCTCAAAAGAGTGACCACTTTGACCAGAAGTGACCTTCCTAGATTCCATTCTTATGTGTCCAAGACTTATAACAAAAAATACAAAGGTCCTAGATTGGTTCATAAAGCTCATAAAGCTTCACGACACGTGAATCTATAACACACCCAAGACCAGAGGGAAAAAAAATTGATGCAAATAAATGAAATGGATAAAATTCACATCAAGTTCACCAAAATGTAGAGGAGGTGATTTGCTACTCCCAAGTCTCTAGGGTACAAAAGAGCCTAAAGGGAGTGAATTTCCCTCAACTACCTCAAACTACCTAATAAGCTGAAAAGGAAGGGAAAATTGGACTTTGGTATCTCTATGTTTTATGATAGAGGTTTTTTGGAAATGAGTAAGCATATCACAGAGGTCTCAAACCTTAAACCAATTGGCTCTCGTCCAGAGGATACTAACACGTTAGGTGGACGTTAGCGCGCCAAACTAACATTTTAGAGGTGTGTTGGCATCTCATAGGAATGGAGAGTTGGGTTTGTAGAGTGAAAATTGTAGGATATGCTAACTACCCGAGAGTTCAAGTTTGACTGTTTAACAAAGAAATGCGGAAATGGTAAAAACAATAAGAAGAATACTATCTTTAAAAATAAACTACTCTAATAATGAAGCGACGAAGAAAATAAGAGAAGGCCCACTCATTGAAGGTCCAGTTTTCCAAAAATATCCTCATGAACAAATTGTACCTACACACAAAGCAATGGTAAAATGTTGTGGCTGTGTTTTAGAGTTTTCCTTAGTCAGACCCTTGTTTTGGTGTTTCCACCTCTACAAACAACCGATAGACCACAAGATACATAAATGATAAAAGAAATAGAAATGATAGAAACAAAACATAGAATGCAAAGATTTAGATGCCTCTAAAAATAAGATAATGCAAATAAGTAAATAGATGGATATTACCCTCTGTATATTCTTGAGAAGCCGAGAGAGGAAGGCAAAGAGCAAGACAACCATGCCAATGGAGTAAAGCTTCGACAACCTGCAATAATAGTGTCATAGGAGCAACAAAATGGTGTAGAAGTGAAGTGAAGATAGAAAGAGAGTCAATAGAAGTGAAGTAAGAAGTGGTAGAAGCTAGAGAGAGTGAATGGAATTGATAGAATGAAGATTTAAAAGGCTATTTTGGAGGTAAAAGGTCATTCCTAGGTGGTCAATATTCACAAGGACGTTACGATTTGTAGATTGACAGGGAATCATAACACCTCAACATCCACTGACCCAAGAATCCTATTAGGATGGAAGTGCAACACGTAGAAATCCGTGCGGCACGCAGGCATCCCCAACAGAAATTCCATCACTGATAGAAAATGATAAGGACATGCATGAAAATCAAGGAAAATGTGGAAAGTTTTTGCATTATTGAGTTTGTAAGGCTAAAATGAGGTAATATAATGGGAAATTACACTAGGTGCAAATTTAAACCATTACAATATGTAACACTGATTAGATATTTTGTGTGGGTTGCACTTTGGAAACATGTTTAAAATTGGAAAAATTTAATACCAAAAAGTAAATGTTGGGTTCGATAGTTTTATGCACTCATGGTTTGAGGCACATAATTTTACCTTACCACTTGGTTTTATTTGAGTGAACTTGTTTGTATAAAACAAAACACATGTTTAGTGGTTAAGGTTAGCTAATTGACTACTTGGATTAGCTATCATTTGTATTGAGCTCTCTTGTAGAGTTTATATGTGAAACATGGCATGAGATGTGTGGTTGCATGGTTATCTATTATTCTTGAACACATCAAGGATGTATTAAAGTAGCTTGATGTTTCAAAAGTATTCATGGAGATTTTGTAAGTGTATTCTAATGTTTTATTATTGAATAATACATTGAGTGTGGATGTTTTTGAAGGTTGGGTTTTTTTCTCTTGAGGAATTTTCTAGGGTATATTTTGTGTAATCTTGTGGTATGTCTTCGATATTTACATTATGATTATTCTATAAGCTCATGTATGTATGTTTTCTCTCAATGGGTTATGTAAGAAATGATTTGATCAACCTATTTTTTCTAATAAGTGGTATCGGATCTATGGTTGTTCTTTTTTTTTAATAGAAGGGGATAAATTTTTATTGAATCAAAAGAAATCAATCATACAAAGAAAAAAGTCCATAATAGGAACCCAAAGTACTAATTAGAAACCCTAGAATCAATAGTCATCCATAGAGTGCACAAAGGCCCCAAAAAACCAACCAACCATATCATCAATAATGTTCTTGCCTAACCCTTGGGAATAATCCCAAGATAATTTCCCCCAACCTTCAACCTACCAATACCTAACATTATCGGAATCCCATTTGGCCAAACAATCAACAACCTTGTTCCACTCCTATGGGATATGAGTAAAGGAGATACAATCTAACATAGAAATCAATCTAAGAATCTACCTAGCCATAGAGGCAACATTCCAGTTAACTCCATCCAACTTTTTCTCATTCAACATATTAGCTACGATTTGAGAATTTGAATCACAAATGATCTTATACCAACCAACCAAGAGCACAAGATATTTCAGTAGAAAAAAGAATAGCCAACCCTTCCATGAGGTTATTTGTCTTCCACCCCTTATAAATGGAGAAGAAGAAAATGACCTTACGAGAGCTATCCCTTCCAACTCCACCAATCCCAACATGACCAAGACTTCCTCTAGAAGAACCATCAATATTAATCTTTAAAACATCTACTAGAGGAGGGGACCATCGACCATTTCTCTAAGTTTTCTTTTTAGATTGGTGTCATCTCCTAACACAGGGGAACCCTGATGTTAGGCCATATAAACCCAAATTCTTGGCTATCTCTTCACCCCCCTTCTCCAAGGGAAGAGATATCGCAAACTTAGCTTCCATAGTCTCTTGAACCATGCAAACCATCCTTTTCCATACCTGATGAACCGTCAGTTTACTTCCTCAAAAGATCCTACAATTCCTTTCGATCCATATCTATCAGAGAATAAATGTGGGGCTGATATTCCACACTACCCGAAGAAATGAAGCTTATGTTGGTGGCCTCCCCAGACTTCTCCAGAAGTCAATCAAAGAAGAAGCATGAACATATGCTTGCCTCCAAAAATCCCACCATAGGTGCTATATGACCTTAGAAAAAGATAATTGAAAAAACATTTGGGATGAATCCTCTTCACTATTGTTACAAAGAACACATATAGATGGTCCATGAAAACTACACTTCCTAAGGTTATCCCAAGTGAGACACCTATTCCAAGAAAGAACCCATAGAAAGCAGTTACACTTAGGCCAATAAAAATTATTCTAGGAATTTTTCCACCAAAATACTTCCATCCCCCATATTGTTGATGGTTCAACTCCTAGTATCCACTAGCCACCGCATAGATCCCCTTGGGATTTGGGCTCCAAGCCAAAATATCCAAAGCACTAAGTGAGCTACACTCTCTACTAGCTAAAATATTTCTTAATGCCACATGATCTACATCTGATCCCCCTTCAATCTACTCAATTAGATCCTTCCATTGAGACACTCCCACATGACTCCATAATTGATTTGATTTAGTCTGCCACCTAGGACCAACCAACCTCCAAGAAATGATGACAGAGGTCATGCAGATGAGGATACATGGTCATGATTGGGGTAAATCCAGCCCAAGAATCATACCAAAAGAGAGCAACAATTACCCTATTACAAATCCAAAACATACCTCCCTTGATCAACTTGACCCCCTTTTCGAGAGTTTCCCAAATGAAAGAACCTCTCCCAGATAAAGAAACCCAAGTCCAACCTTTTCCTTCACCACTCCCCTCAAGTATTTGGTAGAGAGGATCCTGGCCTAGATATGATCTTGTTCATTGCACCATATCCAATATAACTTATCTTCTAATGCTTGACCATTAAGATTAGCTAGTCGTAGCCCAAGGCCCCCTTCTTGTTTTAGCCTATAGGCTGTCTCCCACTTAACTAGACTCCACTTCAAAGAAGCCAAACTACCATCCCATAGAAACTATCTTTCAAGAGAGTCCAAATCCTTAATAAAACTAGGAGGATCCACCTGAAACATACACCTATAGTTAGGAAGAACTTGAACCATTGAATTCAAAGGAAACACATGTCTTATAAATGACAACCACCTATGAGTCCAATGATTCACTGTCACTCAAAAATTATCCAAAATTTTTTTCCAAGAACCCCTAGGGAGGGCTCCAACAAAGAGAGGTATGCCCAGATAGATCACAAGAAGATTTCCAATATGAAATCAGAGAATGTGAGCAATCCATTACTTGAATAAGCAAGGGTTATTGAATAAATAAGTGGAAGATTTATCTTCATTGATCTATTACCTAAAGTTGCAAGATATATTTCCAACATTTAATGAAAATTAGAATCTTGTTTGATCTTAGCCACACCCTATCAAAGCATGCCATCGACAAACTGTAAATGTGTTTGCAGAGACAAGCCATTACCTCAACTCCACCCTTGGATAAAGCCTTGATTAACATGACTCTTCCCAGACCTTCTGGTAAAAGAATGAACAAGTAAAGTGACAAAGGATCCACTTTTCAAAGACCTCTGGATGCTCCAAACAAGGTGGAAGGATCCACATTGACAAACAGAGAAAAAAGTGGACATAACACAACTCATTGTCCACTTCACCCACTCTTCATCAAACCAAAGGCAAGCGAGCACTTTTTGGAGGAAAGCCCATTT